>JAUTBS010343980.1:0-17790 GCA_032361285.1 Aequorea victoria | reverse complement strand
TCCAAAATCCTACGTTTGGGTCGTGATCCATGCGACCGAACTTAGGGTCTCAAACTTAGCATAATTTTCTTAAGTTTTCCTTCATCACTTGATCACTTACTTATTTAGGTTTTAGAAGGTTTATACACTAGTGTTAGAATCTCTTTATCAACCAATTAAAGTATTATTACATCTTCATTCCATGTTTTATGCTTAATGAATGTGTCATGCAAAGTGAGGCGTCACAAATATAATGTTCTGAATGAAGTAGATAGTGAGTCAGAGTCCGAGTCAGACTCGCCAACATCTTCAGAGTCAGAGTCCAGTGGTCATTCTGCTGAGCATCAAGTTTTTGGGGTGTATCGGTCTTCTGTTACAACCAAATTCATGTCAAAATCTGTAACCCTTGATGATTATAATAATATGGAGGACTTTTTTGGTTACCCTGCTGTACTTCCTTATGAATGTTTAATTGCTGACTCCGATAATTTTGATGGGGTTGTTCTCCTAGAGCTAAAACTTTTTAATTAAAAAAGAAAAAATGAACGCTAAACCTTTAATTGAAGAAACTTTTTCAATAAATTTAGGTACTGAGAAGGATCCACAAATGGTCCAGACCGGCTCCGCTTTATTAAATGAAGAACGTGAGCTATTAATTGAATTATTAAAGGAATTTAAAGACGTCTTTGTATGGTCATACGCAGACATGCTTGGAATTGACCCAGATATTGTCCAACACAAAATACTCCTTTACACTGATGCCAAACCTATAAAACAGAAGCTGAGACGTGTGAGACCTGATTGGGCCCTCAAAATCAAAGAGGAAGTTACCAAACAAGTAAACGCTGGCTTTCTTTAGGTGAAAGAGTACCCGCAGTGGGTTGCTAATATTGTCTATGTACCGAAGAAACACGGTCGGGTCCGAGTTTGTGTTAACTTCTGGGATCTTAACAAGGAAAGTCCCAAAGATGACTTCCCTCTGCCACATATAGACGTCATTGTGGACAATACTGCAGGACATGCACTGCTATCGTTCATGGATGGATTTTCAGGTAATAATCAGATTCTCATGGCACCCAAAGACAGAGAAAAGACTATGTTCACCACATCGTGTGGGACATATTGTTATAGGGTTATGCCCTTCAATCTGAAGAATGCAGGAGCCACGTATCAACGTGATGCAACGGCGTTACTACATGACATGTTACACAAAAAAGTGGAAGTATACGTCGATGATATGATCGTCAAGTCCAAAGACCGTGAAGGACATAATCCAGCCTTAGAGAAATTCTTTAAGAGAATTCGGAAGTACCGTATGAGGTTGAACTCGCAAAAGTGTGCTCAGCAGGAAAAATGTTGGGATTTATCATTACCCAGAGAGGAATAGAAGTGGATCCCTCAAAGATCAAGGCAATTTTGGAAATTCATCCACTGAGAACGGAGAAAGGAGTTAGAGGATTCCTCGAAAAAATACAGTTCATTAGTCGTTTCATCTCGAAACTAACTACAACTTGTGAACCTCTTTTCCGTCTGCTCAGAAAAAACACCAAATTTCAGTTGGATCAGTATTGCCAGAATGCCTTTGAGTCGATCCAAGAGTATCTACAAAAACCTCCGGTACTTTTCCCTCTGGAACCAGGCAAACCTTTGATCCTATACCTATTAGTGAACGAGTCTACAATAGGATGCATGCTAGCGCAAGAAGGGGATAACGGCAAAGAAAGGGCCATATATTATTTAAGCAAGAAAATGACGGATTGTGAAGCCCGATACATGCCACTGGAGAAAACTTGTTGGGCTTCGGTGTGGTCATCCAAAAAGTTACGACACTATATGCTGGCATACCCTGTAGTGTTGATTTTTAGAATGGACTTGAGTACTTGTTCGAAAAACCTGCACTGACGGGAAGATTGGCCTGATGGTTGTTATTTTTGGCAGAATTTGAACTGTACTACAAAACTAGGAAATCGGTAAAAGGACGAGCCGTAGCAGAATTCTTAGCAGATCAGCCAGTTGAGGTACAATAAGAATCAAAATTTTAGTTTCCCGATGAAGATGTGCTGACAGTTGAGAACAAGTTGTGGATGTTATACTTTGACGGTGCCTCAAACCAATATGGTTATGGAATCAGAATACTGTTGGTCACTCCAGACGACTCGCATGTTCCGTTAGCCTACAAGCTAAATTTTTGAGGTTACCAACAATCAAGTCGAATATGAAGCGTGTATCACCGGGATAGAAGCAGCCTTGGAATTGGGCGCAAGAAAGATAGAACTGATCGGTAACTCAGTCTTGGTCATTTCCCAAGCCAGTGGAAAATGGAAGGTCAAATAAGAGAATCTAATGCCATACTATTAGGAGCTCGATCGACTCATCCCCAATTTTGAAGAGGTTGTTTTTATTCACATACCGCAGCTTCAGAATAAATTTGATAATGCCCTTGCCACTCTTGCCTCCATGATTGGCCTACCAAAAAAGGTAAAGATAAGGCTCTTGGTGATTGAACAGATTAGCATGAGAGAGCATACGAAGTTGCAGCCTTGGAATCAGAAGAAGGAGATCGTTTGTCGTGGTTCTATGACATCCAAAATTTTATTGAGGAGGAAAGATATCCATAGAACGCCAATGAGAAGGATAAGAGAGCCATCAGAAGATTATCAGCTCATTTCGTCATCTGTGGTTGAAAGCTGTATAAAAGGGCTTATTTGGGTGTGAATAAACTTTGTGTAACAGACGAAAAGGGTCAAGAGATCATCAGAGAATTGCAAGAAGGAGCCTGCGGGCCACACATGAACGGGATGATGTTGGCAAAAAAGATCTTACGGCAAGGCTATTTCTGGATGACAATGGAAATGGACTGTGCCAGGTTCGTCAAAAGGTGCCGTAAGTGCCAAATCCATGCAAATCTAGTACATATTCCACCATTAGAGTTATACAACATGACTTCGCCTTGGCCATTTTCAGTCTGGGGAATAGAAATCATTGGAAAGGTCACGCTGAAAGCTTCAAATGGACATGAGTTTATTTTAGTAGCCGTCGACTATTTCACAAAATGGGTCGAGGCTACTTCCTTTTCAGTCCTAAAAGCTTCTCACGTGGCCAAGTTTATCAAGCAGAATATCATATGCCGATATGGTGTTCCTCATGAAATCATATCTGCAATGGATCTCACTTCTAAGGGGAAGTAATAGATATGATGGAAAAGTACAGAATCATATCGCACAAGTCATCACCGTACAGGCCGCAGAAAAACAGAGCAGTCGAGGCGGCTAACAAAAACATTAAGAGAACCATGTAAAGAACGATAGAAACCAGTAAGGATTTGCCAGAAAAGTTGTCATTCGCCCTTCAGGGCTACAGGATGTCAATCGGAGCCTCGACAGGAGTCACCCCTACTCTCTAGTATACGGAATGGAAGATGTCCTGCCCGTAGAACTAGAAGTTCCTTATCTCAGAGTTATAGCAGAGTGCAGTATACCAGAAGAAAAATGGCAGAGGGATCGTTCCGAGGACTTTCTTTTATTTGACGAAAGATGACTGAGGGCACTCTTTCACGATCAAGGCTATTAGAAAAGGATAGCCCGAACGTTTAACAAAAAGGTAAAGACCAGGGATCTTAAGGAACGGGACTTCATACTCAAGGAAATTTGAGCCCTTATCTTTGGCCTAAGAGGGAAGTTGAAACCAAATTGGGTCGGGCCATACATAATCAAAACTATTATGATGAGAGGCGTCGTTATTATTATGGACCTAGACGGAAACACTTTCAATACCCCAACCAATTTGGACCAACTGAAAAGTTACTACCCTTAAAAAAAGGATGAAAATAAGAGAGGGTCGCTGGGTTAAAATAAAGAACTGATGAAATTCAACAACCTAGATAAAAGTAAGAGTAGCCAGCCCGCAAGGTTGAAAACCTGAAAGGGCGGCTTTGGCAAAATAAGGGCATCGAAAAAGGAGAGTGTTAAAACCTAGAGTGCAACCAGAGCGAAACTACGTTGTGGCCTGATTCTTGTTCTTTAGGATACGTAGGCAACTTCAATTTGATGTTCGGCTCAAACCTGTACATAAATAAACCCCTCCCAAAAACAAAAACAAAAAAAAAAAAAAAAGGGGAAACACTTACCCGAGCTTCATCTTTCAAAACCCTTTATCTGATTATGATTTCAATGTGAAGATCTTTTAAATCCTTTAATTAATTTTCTTTATATGAAAAAAATGAACATCAAGTCAAGGAAGAGAGAAGATTAAAGATCAGGAAAAAGAAAAAATTTCATTACTTAGCTTTAATGAACAAAGTTTATACATGAAAAGGGAAAAGGTGCAAATCCTAAATCTTTTTCTAAAAACAAAAACAAAAGATCAGCAGGAACAACTAGATTGAGTCCTCCCTTCTTCACATCGTTATCTTCTTCCTATCCTTATCCCCTCCCAGATGTGTGAAGGATAACATCAGAAATGCATCACTCGGGGATCTTCCGAGTCAATCATCTTCCGAGATGACCATAACTGTCGATAATGCTCCAGAAATGGAGCATGATGAAAGAAAGTGGACATATGAGTCACTGTCAAAGGTCTTAGTTGAGCACGATCCAGCTAACGCAAAATGCGATAAGGAAAACAAAAAGTGATCGAGCTCAAGCCTACAAGAAAAATGCCAGAATGCTCCATAGTCGAAGCCGTCGTCATAAGAATAGTCCACCAGGAACAACGCCAGCAGATGTTCACACCCGTCTGAGCTTCAAAGAAATCATGCCACTCAGCCAGGGTAACGCAAGGGAAGCAAACCCCTCTTTGAAGAAAGACTCCCAGGGTATAGACTTCTGCTAGTGGATACTCTACAATATTCACCTTCTCCATCAACCAGATCTGAGAGAAAAATAAAGAAAAAAAAGAGTTGAGCGGAAAAATTGAGAGATATATGAAAGGAGAGTTGAGTAGAAAAATTCAGAAATATGAGAAAAAAGAGAGCCAGAGCGGAAAAATCGAGAGAAATGTGTAAAAAGGAGAGCTTTGAGAGATACCTGGAGAAGTAAGGGACTGCCTGCAAAAGCAAAAGAGATGCCAGACTGCACAACGTCCAAACCAATCAGTGTCTCTGCCAGAACCAGTGGTACAAAGTTCTTCCCCCTCTTTTATCTGGGAGGCTACCTGTACTAAGGTAGTGCTAACATCATCATCTCCCGGGGAAAGAAGGAATTGGGCCAGAAAACAGATGCACAAGGCATAGCGACGGCAAGACTGTATAGTGAAATCAAAAAGAGAGCTGGCAGGAAGAAAATGGCTCACCAGGCAGGATGTGTCAAGAACCCCACCATGCAGAACGAGAGAAGACTCACTACCGCTCAAACCGCATAAATCCCGCAGGAGTTTCTTCAGACTCACCGATGACAAAGGAATCAAAACCTCCGCTCGGGGGAGAAGATGAAGAATAGCTTCAAACAGTTCGATAGTCGGACAAAGCTCCTCATCTCCAAGCCTGAAAGTATGAGCCACCGGATCCCACAGCTGAGTGGATGCCTTCAGGAAATTACAATCCATCCTCACAGACCACAAATGAAAAAGAGCGTTCAAACTGAAATTTACGAAATTAGTTTGCTCGATCTGGGTAAATTCGTCGGTCCATCAACACAGAGGATTTTGGGTAGAAGAGGCTATGTTGCAGAATTAGGGATGGTTGTCTAAAAGAGAAGGCTAGACCTCTCTTTATACAAAATCTGGGGGAAACAGAACCTGATCATCACTTGGCGCCGCGCCATATCACATACTTCAACATAGCACGCGCCACCCCACATGGTGTGTGCCATGTCATCTCCACGTGGTGCTGCGCCACCTCTATTGTAAAGAAAGCAGTTTTGTTTTTTTTTCCCTGCTTTATGTCTATGCCTATCACCACTAGCACTTAATATCTACAGGTGTTAGCGTGACTTCTTAGGTCTATGCCTTGCTATCTCCTAGCATCCATGAATAGGTATTCGTATATAAGAAACATGTACAACAAAATCCCAAAAAAGAGAAGCACAAAAAGAAAAAGAGAGAAAAACAAAAAAAAAACAAAAAAATTATATCCCATGTATATATGTAACCCTTGTACATATATAACCATCTGTAAATAATCTTTCTATAATTATTGTTCTTTATTAAGTTATTAGTGCCCCTATGAATAAATAATCTTGTACATAAAAAAAAAGAAGCAGATACCCTGTAAATAGAACCCTGTACATAACCATATCCTGTAAATAGAAATCCTGTAAATAGGATCATGTACATATCATGTACATGTGTGAATAACCTATAAATAAATCCATGTACATATATAACCCATGTATGTAATCATCCGTGTAAATAAAGTGCAGTCCATCCATGTATATAAATAAATAAATAAATAAATAAATATCCATACAAAAGAGAAGAACTAAAAAGGAGTGCTAAATAAATAAATTCAAACTAGGCACGAACGCCTATCCCATAAATAAATAAAAATGTATGTGCGAAGAAATGAAAGTTATATCTCGAGTAGTACGTCAGAAACAAAAGAGAAAACATGGGACATCCTAATCACGGCGATAACGAATACAACGCGAAGACTGGGAGGGAAGATGCAGAGGTAGTGGCATTTCCCGAGTCGAAATTGTCATCACTATCTGCCTGACGCTCCTGACGCACCCAAGTCCGCAAGACAGATCCTTGGGAAGCAACCGCAGATGGACCGACTGCGGACAGAGTAGCGGTATAGGAAGAGGAGGATGCCCCGTGAATGGAAGTATGGCTGACCCAGCGAGGCTGCAAAAAGAAAAAGAGAGAAAGAAAAGAATAAGTACAGTTATAGTATAAGCATGTACAGTTAAAATAAAAAAAAAAGTTAAAAATGCATAAATAAAGCCTCACCGAACGGGGAGAAGGATGAGTGGGACGAGGGACGGGGTCGATGCGGGCCTCTTGCAATATCTGCGTCTGCTGCCTCACCAGTACCATCAACCCATCGATGGTGTGTAGGCAGTCATCCACAAAAGGGATAGGAACCTAAGAAAAGAAAGAGAAGAGTATTAGGTTAGCTGAAGGAAAATAAGATATAAAAAAAAGAAGAAGAAATAGGATGACAAGGAATGAAAGATATACCACGTCGATCCCAGCACCCAAACGCCACTGCAACGGCTCATGGAAAGGAATGGGGATAGGATGCAGACGCCCATCCTCGTAAGTATCCACCGCCCGAGGCAACAGTGGAAAAGAAAGAGCCGCCAAATTAGGAACCGGAGTGGCATACGTAGGAGTAGCCCGATCTATAGCAGGAGCGGCCTGAAAAGTCGTGGCACCACCAGCAGCAGCATGGGTGGTCTGGGTAGTCGCACCACCATCAGTAGGAGGAGGAGGAGGACGAACACCCACCACTGGAGGAACCTGAGATGTCGATGGTTGTCCAGTCTGCGTCTCCGCAAGCTGGATGCCCATTGGACGCATGAGATGGCCGCGTGCAAAGGCAGCGTACTACCCCTCAGCTAGGAAATTCCCAGCCACAAAGCTGTATAATGCCTTGTTGACGTCCTCGGGTAACAAGGTGTGCGTCAACCTCATACTAAGTGGAGGCGACTGGGGGAACCAAAAGTGGTCCAACCCCAGCGTCTAGAGGGCTACCCGCTCGCCCAAGAACCACTACCGATGGAATGACCCCTCCAGCAAGATCCTCCTCTGATGAGTCTGGTGGCTCCTCATCAGGTCCTCGCCCGCTCTAGCCTCTATACCCTCCCACACTCGCCAATTCACCTAAAAAATAAACTCAGCACAGGTTACATACAAAGGGAATCACAGAAATAAAATCAAACATGTGTAAAATTGAAATACAACATACCTGTGCAGGGGACAGGCGATCCACGGTGAGACGGTATGTATTTAGATCCTTCCCGTCTTCCTTCCTCCCCCGTGTGCTATGGTTCCACCGAGCTGCCTCGAGATAAGCTAGGGATCCAAGTGGGTGTTCTTTGGGTGTGACAAACCCACGAACTCATAGTCCCATAGCTATAAATAAATAAATAAATAAAAAGGAAAAGAAGAAGAATATCACAGAAAAGATAACAAAAATGGACAGAATAAGTTAGGCCAAGTTAAATAAGTGATAAAGTACAAATGAACTGAATGGACAAAGAGTGCGATGAGAATCATACCTCAAAAATCTTCTAGTACCCTATCACAGATACATCCTTGGTCCGACAGGCAGACCGCGGACTGGTGTATAGTGTCGCCAGTGCCGGTACTCCCCAATCGAAGGATGATATTTGGTTAAAGTCATGCAGAGCTCCCAGGAAGTACAAATGAACAGTGTTGTTCCTGTTCATAAACAGACACACACCGATCAGATAGAACAAGAATTCCCGATTGACCCACTCGAAGTGGCGGGGCTCGGTGCACTCGAACTCCATGTATCTCCCCACGAGCCAGGCATACCAGATGCACCCTCAATCGGCCATACGCGGGACCTCGCCGAGCCAGTAGGTAAGTGCCTCGGGGCACAAGCCGATAGTGAGGTCGAGGGGAATCAGATCACCCCTACCCTAATCCCTGTGATCATAGAAAAATCCAGTGGAGTCAGGATAGCCTCAAACGTCGGGAAGTGGAAGGTGTATGTGGTATCCCACCACCTGTCCACCAATGTCATCAGGAGTACTCTGTCATTATGAGTACTTGTGAGGAGGGGAATGAACCGGCTGAACCCGGGTCTATCAACGAGCACCTGGCTCTCCAAGGGGAGAACCTGGTACCACTCAAGGATCCGGGTGGAGCCCCTGAACCCACCTAAATAATAGCCAGTCTACAAAAAAAACAAGAAGAAAAACAAAATAATCGTCAGATAATATAGGCCGAAATAAGAAAAGGTAAAGAAAAAGATAGTGCATAATGTGACTAAGAAAATAAAACCCATCATGTTAAAGTAGTAGGAAGCGCAGCTTAATTTGAGAACCAAAAAGAAACCCAATAAACCTAGAAAAGAGTGTAAACTCTTATTCTAGTAACCTAAAATAGAAAATTCTATCTTAAGAAGCATGAAAATGCAACTTAAGTTGGACCAAAAAGAAATCCAGTAAACCTTGAAAAGCGTGTAAGTGCTTATCCTAGTGACTTAAAATGCAAAATTTTGTCTTAAGAAGCATGAAAATACAACTTAAGTTGGACCAAAAAGAAACTCAATAAACCTAAAAAAATGTGTAAACGCTTATTCTAGTGACCTAAAATAGAAAATTCTATCTTAAGAAGCATAAAAATGCAACTTAAGTTGGACCAAAAAGAAACCAAATAAACATAAAAAAGTGTGTAAACACCTATTTTAGTGACCTAAAATAGAAAATTATGTCTCAAAAAACATTAAAGTGTAGCCTAAGTAGGTCAAAAATAGAAAATTCAATAAATTCTAGGAAAGTGTGAAAATACTATCCTAAACAAGCTAAAATTGAAAAATTTACCTAGAAAACATTTTTCTAGGAACAACCAAAAATATAAAGTCAACAAACTCTTAGAAAAACATGAAAACATTAATCTAGAGGCAAAACCATAATAATAAAATTTTCTAGAAAAATACAAAAAACGTTTATCTAGGGACAAAATCACTAAATTCCCATTGGGAAACGGGCAGCACAACCTAAGTTGGTTAGGTAAGAGCACCCCTATCTAACTCAAGAAGCGTGAAACGCAACTTAAGATGACCCCGAGCCATGTAGCTTATACCTCCTGAGCGAAAGTGCGAAGCGTAACCTATTTCGGTCAGGACGAAGGGAAGCCTGCCCACCTTGGAAAACGTTGCTACGTAACCCACATGTAAATTAACAACAACCCCCTAGGAAAATGCGAAAATGTTTGTCTAGGGACAAAACAAAACCAAAATTGTGAAGATAAAAAAAACTTCCTAGATGAATGTAAAAACATTGTCTATGGACAAAAAAAATAAGCCAGTTAATTCCCTCAAGAATACTTACAACTAAATCTAAAGTTAGTTGAGACCAATGCAGATCCAACCAAATTGGAGAAATATTTGGATAAGTCTAGTAAGCCGTCGAGCACAAACCCAATGTGTAACCTAATTCGGGTAGACTGAAGGGAAGCCCCGCCCTTCTCGGGAAACATCAATGCGTAACCCAAGACAGAGTTAATTAAAATATCCAAAACCCCTAGAAAAATGTGAAAACATTAATCTAGGGACAAAAACAAGTCAGTTAATTCCCTTGGGAATACGTACGACTCAATCTAAAGTTGGTTGGGACCAGCGCAGATCCAACCAAGTTGGGGAAACATTCGGATAAGTCTAGTTAGCCGTTGAGTGCAGGACCCAATGTGTAACCTGATTCAGGTAGATGGAAGGGAAGCCCCGCCTTTCTCCAGAAATGTCGATGCGTAACCCAAGACAAAATTAATTAAAATACCCAAAATAGAAAAAACAAAATAAAGCAAAAAAAAATCCTCTAAAAAACCATGAAAATGTTAATCTATGGACAAAAAAAACATTAATTCCTTATCGGGAAGTGTACAACACAACGTATGGTGGCCGAGACAAAGGAAAGCCTACCCATCCCGGGAAGTGCGAGACGTAACCTAAGTTGGTTGGGACGAAGGAAAGCCCATCCAACTCGAGAATCATTGATACACGACCCAAGTTTTGAATTAACCAAAACAAAAAAAGGTTCCCCTCGAAAAACATGAAAAACGCTAATCCATAAACAAAAACAACAATTTTCCACCGCGGGAAACATTAACACGCAACTTAGCGGCAGAGAACTAAAAACATACACATATACAAAAAAATGGAATGAAAGATACGGGGTTCATCCTTGGTATACAATGTTTCTAAGTTCAAATCTATTTTAATTTTAAGAGTTCAAGTTATTTGGTGTTATATTCTGAGAAACGATCTATTCAAATGCTTCGGGTCTACCCTGTGCATACATCTAAGTTAAAGATTCTTTTTAAGTATTTCTGGATTTTAATTAGTTTAATTAAGCAGAAATGAAATAGGAAAGAAATAACACATACCTGGCGGTTCGACACCGAGAGATGAAAAGTTGGATATCGAAGAAGCTGATCCGGCTTCGTGCTGGAGTCAGTATAGTAGAAGCAGGAGGCCGACAAGAACTCCCAAGATTGAGCTGGATGGTCGTACCTTACCGGATCAAAACCCCCTGACATCTTTCCAGAAAGAACCTCACAGAAGAGATCTGGGACCTGAGGGTTGTCCACCGCTGACTCCTCAGTGTGGCGCTCGGAAGGCCCGCCCTCCTCTGTAACTCGGGCTATGTCAGTAGCATCTAGTAATTCATCCATGGAAGTAGAATGTTGAGAGCCCTCCAGTTTCTGCAAATGGCTGGAGAGAGAGTCGCTGAGCCCTCTAAGTGAGCCAAGACCCCTGAGGAATGAGTCAATGCTCTGGGTCCTGCCAGACTGAGTGGGGACCGTTGAGACCGCATCCGACGGAACAACAGGAGCGGGGTCCGCCTCGTGGCCTGCGCTGCCAATCGTTTGATCTTTGTTGTTCGCCATTAGAGTAAGTTGAGAGAGAGTAGAGAAAGTCGAGAGAATAGAGGTTCGTGTACGACCAAATGAACCGCCAGTCGAACTTAAAGAAATTTTTGGACTCTAGGTATACCTGGCACGCGCCACTTCCCTCCTCCACATGTGGCACCACGCCACTCCACTTCACTCCTCGCGCACTAGGAAAGCCAATCATCAACTAGCGCATCACCACATCTCTCCTCATGCACCAATTAATCCAATCGACGTATGGCACTGCGCCACTTCCCTTCTCGCGCAATGGCAATGTGGCGCCACGTCACCTCTCCCAAGCCACATGGTGCCAGCCACGTGTCCACCTCCCATTAGTTAAAATTTATTAGTTTCAAAAAATTAAAATTCCAAAATTCGGGGTCCATCTCCGATAGTTTTTAAAACTTTTAAAGTCATTGTCGATCATTCTATCTTGCTTACATGCCAAGCTTCATTCTCACAACCCGGGATTCGAAAGAAGGCCCGACTCACGACCTTAAACTGAGTGATTAGGGTATGTCTCATAACCTAAAATTGAGAGCTTTTGGGTCCATTCTTTGATCTAAGAACCGAATAAACTGGTCCGTCTCATAACCATAAACTGAGTACCTTGGGTCCAACATGACCTTTAACTATGCATGCGGTTCGGCATGACTTTAAACAAAAATAAATGGTCTAACATAACCTTAAACTACCTTCGTTGTCCGACATGACTATAAACTGATGCTCGCAGTCTGACATGACTATAAGCTGATGCACGTAGTTCGGCACGGCTATAAATTGATGCTCGCAGTCTGGCACAACTATAAACTGATGCATGCAGTCCACTCATGACCTTAAAAGGATAGCTTTTCGGTCCTTTTGTTTTATTTTTCTTTGCCTGATGAACGATTTAATCAAAAGGGACTGTGTGTGGTTCTTTGACATTCACTCTTCCATGTAATGCGGTGAGAGTTTTATCAAAGAGGAACAACTGTAGACACCCCAATTTTGACTAAATCGAATATCGACCAGTTCCGCAATCTTTTCGATGATGAATGTATACATTAGTCGCATCAAAAGAGCTTTTGTGTGAGTCCAAGAGTCTGAGAAGTATTCCAATGCATCCTAAAACAACCTGAAAACAACCCAAAATACCAAAAACACCCATTGGTGTAGCCCAACCCATCGCTGCGCCACCTCAAAGTGGCGCACGTCACTTCATCCAAAAAACCACATGCCACCTCAAAACTCAAGTCACTAGTGTCGCGCCATAACATTTTCATTCCACTAGCCAAAGCCATGTCAGAGCCTCAAGCCTCATTTACCCCTGGCGCGCGCCACCTCAAAGTAGCGCACGCTGCCTTCTACCTGGCGCATGCCACCTTGAGAGGAGATTTTGGCTCCAAGCCAGCCTCCTTGTCCAAACTCTATAAATAATACCCCCAAGCCAAAAAGAGAGCTCTCAAAGTACCGAATCCCTACAGAATCAACTCCCGACCCATATACAACCCAAACCCCTACCAAATTAACAACTTAAGCTTAAGCTAATTTCTGAAACATCACTTTGAACTACCTGAAACTTCAGAATCCATTGCGTTGGAAGGACTCTGAAGGCTCAAAGACCACGTGGAAGGCTTCCCGAGGACGCGTTGTACGTGAGGAAGAAGCTGCAAAACTGCTCGAAACTTCACTTATCTTCCGGGATATACGGTAAGTCTCTCTTATCTCATCTCTTTTGTTTATCTATCCTTTTTTCTTTCCTTCAAAGTTCTTTCGATTCAGTAAAAGGGAAGAAGGAGGTCGTTGGTCTCGTTCTCCTCGGCTCTATTTTCTATTTTGTTTAAGCATGTTTTTTTGTTTAGTAGAAAAACATATTCTTTTTCTTCCTTCTTACCCCTGTTAGCTTTAGAAATGCATGAAATATAGGATTTAGATTATTTGTTGAAAATTTTACGTGAATTGCAATCTTTTTGTTTTCTTCTTCGTATAAAAACACATACACTCGGGCACACTATTTTTCTTAAAAATAGTAGTCCCTTTTGGACCTCCTGATATCAAGCTCACTCTGCCATAGTGACGGGCGCCACTTCTAAAGAGTCCAGAGGTGGCGCACGCCATGTTCTAGTAACGCGCGCCAGGTTAGGAGGTGGCGTACGCCACCTCTATTTAAAATTATTGGCTTTCAGTATCTTTTTCTGCATCTTTCTATTTTAACAGTATGTTTATATATATATATATACATACATCAACTGCACTGATATGCTATCATCTCCCACTTGACATGCCTTTAAGTGTAAGTATGCATAGGAAACCTTAGTTTTAGGTTAGGTTTTGTTTCCTTGTTCTCTTTTTTAATGTTCTCTCTTCAACTCCCTTTCTATATGTGTTGCTTTTGATAAATTTAAGATAAGAATAAAATAAAATTGTTAAGTAGAGGCCGGTCTTCGGATCGGGCGGGAGGGGTGCCTAACACCTTCCCCTTTCGTACCCTAACTCCCGAACCATTTTCTCTGGTAAGGGTGGACTAGCCCTTAAAAGTTTTGGTTTCTTGGTTTATCCAAAAACCAAGTGGCGACTCCAATTGTGCAGCTTTTAACACGGACGTATTTGGGGGGAAACCCCTCTTTTCTTTTTCTCGTGGTTCGTTCCATACATTTATACGTGGAACGAAGGAAAAAAAGAGGGCAGGTTCCTCATAACCATCGAAAGCCATGTCGAATAAAAGATAAGAGTTTGGGAGAAAAAAGGATGCAAGAGAAGTAGAGGTTCGATGAGGTTGAGAGAGTACGACAAAGCGGTAGAGGGTCGGTATAGATATACTAAATAAATTAACACAACCTTAACTCAATCGTTGCAACCTTTTGGCTGTTGGTGATACATGGCATGTGCCACTTCCCTTCTCCAGCCATTAGGCACGTGCCACCTCTCTCCTAGTGGCATGCTATATAGACCAATCATCACCAGGTGTGCGCTAGTTCCCTCCTCATGGTGCCAGGTCAATCCAATCGATATGTGGCACCATGCCACCTTTCTCCATATGGATGCCAGCTCAGCCAAATGACACATGGCGTAAGCCACGTGCCCACCTCCCGTTCACTATTTTATGAGTTTCAAATTAAAAAATTTCAAAATTCAAGGTCCGTCCCCGATAAAAAAAACTTTTAAATCATTCTCAATCTCCGAAATCATCATGTTACCTACACGCGGAGCTTCGTTCTCGCACCCAAGATTTCAAAGAAGGTCTGTCTCATGGCCTAAAACTGAGTACCTTGGGTCCATCTCATGGCCTAAAACTGAGTCACGAGTCTATCTCACGATCTAAAATTGAGTAATCGGTCTATCTCATGATCGAAAACTAAGCAATAGGTCCGTATCATGACCTTAAAATGAGTATTTGGGCCCATCTCATGACCTAAAATTGAGTACCTTGGGTCCATCTCATGACCTAAAATTAAGTCAAAAGTCCTTCTCATGACCTAAAATTGAGTCATCGGTCCATCTCATGACCTAAAACTGAGTAATTTGGTCGATCCCATGACCTAAAATTGAGCAAATTAGTCCATTTATGACTTTAAACTACTCGATCTAAACGTAGTGATTAAGGTCTCATGAAAATATTTGAATGGTAGTAGGACCGTTAATGTGACGCCTCACTTTCCACGACACGGTCATTAAGCACTAAATGTAGAATAAAGATGTACAATTACTTAAATTGTGACAAGAGGTTCTAACCCTAGAAATGTGAGCTCTTAAAACCCTAAAGAAGTTAAGTAGTTATGATCATGAATTGAAACTTGTGGAAGTTTAGGTTAAGTTTGAAGAACAATGTTAGTGTTCTTGGATCACAACCCAAACATAGGGTTTTCGGCTAAAGTCTAACATGAAAATTCAAGTCCATGGACTTATAAATTTAATGAATGGGTTAAATTTTAATTCTAGGGCTCAATTAATTAAATGAAAGCCCATTTCATGAACTAATTTTGAAAAATTACATAAAAAGCCTAATTTTTAATTTTAGACAAAATTGGACCCACATTAATTATCTAATTATGAAAATAACAAAAATAAACAATTTTTGAGTGTCAAAATTACCCTTGGCCGAAAGCCCCTTGTGGGAGTAGTTTGGATGTGACAATTTTAGTTTATTTTGAAAAATAGAAAAAAGTAGGAGAGAGATGGGATGTGATGGTTGAGTGTTTGGAAAGTAAGGGTTGTTTGGCATATTAATTCATCTTCTACATGAATAAATTAATTTTGGGAGATAATTATACACATAAATATATTTCAAGAAGATAAAAATACGTAGAATAATTAAATTGAAGGAAAAACTACCCAAAGAAACATTAATGTATTTTCTTTTCCCAATTCTAATCATTTTGAAGAGAAAAAACCCTTGTACTCTTGGAAGACTTTTTGGTCTTTGATGTCACCCAAATATTGAAAATGAATGACCAATTTCATGGGAAATAAATCAATTTAAAGTCTTGAAAATTCTATAATTTCTGCCTATAAATGCCAAGCTTTTTCCAAGCTTTTTTCCCCGTTTCTCCAAGCTCCCACTCTCTCTAGCCTTACCCATTTTTGGCAGCCTTAGGGAGAAAAGGAAGAGAAAAAGAAAGAAAGAAAGAAGGAGAAGAAAGAAGAAGAAGAAAAAGGAAGAGATCAAGGAGATTAGGAGTTTTGTTCTCTTAAGAACCATCAAGTAAGGACCTCCTAGAACTCATCATTTATTTCCCAAGATCATGTTCTTATGTCTTATCCTCTCTCAGATAAAGAATGAAGAACAAAAATAAAGAAAGATGAACATATGCCATGGAACCAAAGGAATGAGTTGAAACCTAAGTTCTAGGGAAGGTTGGAATGAACTAAAGATGAAGAACAAATGTTTAATAAAATGATTATTAACTTGGTATTGGACATATTATGATGATATGTTGAGATTGGACATGCTCTTGATGAGTTAAAATAAGAATAGTTGTTGAATATTCATGGTTGTGAAGAAATGATCACAACAGAATTATTTTTAAGCCTTTGCCCAAATTTTCGTGTGAACCAAGTGATGTCTAACTAAAACTCTATTTATACCATAGGTTATTTGGAGTGTCATGAGCCTGTGTGATTTTTGGTTAAGCCCCAAAATGTATTTTTAAACCCCTTTAGTAATTTATAAATTTCTGTGACAGAGAGGTATAAAACAGAGCCACTTTAAACCCTTATATCTTGGTCTAAAAAAATCCCCTCATGATTAACCACATATCTAGAGATAGATACATGAGTCTAGTTCCACCCCCTATTTACAGAAGTGGATTTCATAAAGTATATTTCAAGATATATCGATTTTACCAAACAGACCCCTATTTTGATAGAATATGTTGTGGTATTTTTTGGACCTATTTTCTTGTACAACCAGTGTTTGGTCCCTTAATAAAACATGTAGATAACACATTACACTATGTCTCTATAGAGTTTCATAAATTTATACTAAGGTTCGATATTTTTAAAGTATTTTATACCTCGAAGGAAGAATCTGGAAAATAGAGAGAAGATGGTTTAAGAAAGTTTTGAACAAACCTAAGTACCTAAGTCTAAGTGAGGGTCATTGGAGGTTATGAGGGTACTAAGAAGGATCAAAAATAATACAAATAAGAATTAAAATATCCCACTTGCATACCCACACAAGTATGCATGTGTCATTTTAGTTCGGATAGTAAGTTCCTATTCGATTAATGTGCTAGGAACCAAAATTTCAGAGTGAACCGGAGGGCGTGGCTCGAGGAGGAGCAATCACTTAGAGATGAGTTTTCTTATCATTAGCTTTGTATTATAGATGTGTGAATGGTTAAATTTCATACGCTTCGATGAATGGTAGTTTAACTTGTGAAAGAGACCTATACTTGCAAACTTGTGCTTTATGAATTATCTTATGAACTTATGTTTTGGAAATGGAAGTAAATGTTTTATGAGAATAAACGGTGATTTTACATACGAAAGAAAATGACTTGTGAACCTATATTCGTAACATAATGAGAGTTAGATGTTTTAGGAAATGAACAGTGAAGTTACTTGTGAAAGAAACAAGGTTAGTGAACTTATGTTTTATAAAATGATCCTTGAACATGTTTTGGAACTAGGACTTTTGTTATGAAAGAATGAGGAACATAGTATGATATGAGAACTAAGATGACTTGGGTTACATTGAAAGATGAGAAGAAACTTATAAAGGTGATGAAGGATTCATGAGATGATTTATGAATGTATTATGAAGAACAAAAATGCAAGTATGAATAAATGATTAATGAATACAAT
>JAUTBS010343979.1:0-26217 GCA_032361285.1 Aequorea victoria | reverse complement strand
AAAACTGTTCTTCTTCTCAATGAAAGGTGTCGACCCTATTGATGGAGGGTGTCGACACTTCATTTTCTTCTTGAGCTAGTGTCGACCCATTAAGGGGAAGGTGTCGACACTTCATTTGGTTTCAAAGGCAGGTTTTATTTATCATCCAATTTGTTCCTTAGCCTTTTCTTCTTGACTTTTTTGTGTGATTTTAAGCTTCAATTGATAGATATACCTGAAAATTGATCTCAACCACAACTAAGGCATTAGTAACAAACAAATCAAATTGTTGTAATGATCAAAACCAAAAACAAGCTTGATTGAGAGCTTTTAGGCTAACAACGTTGAATGTCCTGAAATGTATGGGATTTCCTCAGAGGATGATTGGTTGGATTGGGGAGTGTATCATGTCTCCGAGCTACTCCATTAGTAATAATGGGGAGCTTCACATTTTTTAAGGGCCTAAGGGGTTTAAGGTAAGATGACCCTCTGTCTCCATATCTCTTTGTGATGTCCATGGAAGTGTTAACTGGCATGTTTGCTGCTAAATCCCATGATGAGTACTTTCAGTACCATTGGAGATGCAAGAAGAACAAAATTATGAATCTGTGTTTTGCCGATGACCTTATGATCTTTATTAAGGCAAATGTTCGCTCTGTGAAGATTGTGAGTGAGGTCCTTACAACATTCTAGGCAATTTCTAGATTAGCTCTGAGCCCCTAGAAGAGCCATATATTCTTCTCTGGTGTGGGGGTGCAGCTTAAGAGATCTATCCTAGCAGTTGCAGGATTCCTTGAAGGTTCGTTGCCACTTAAGAGATCTATCGTGGTGGTTGTAGGGTTCTTTGAAGGTTCTCTCCCGGTGCGTTATTTGGGGGTCCCTCTCATTGTGACTAAGCTTCCACATAGGGAATGCAAGTCGCTAATTGATAGGATTTCCCACATAATCATGACCTGGGTCGAAAAATGTCTCTCATATACGGGTCGTGTTCAGTTGGCGAAGGCCATTATCTTGTCCATGCAAGTTTATTGGTCTTCTCTCTTTATCATCCCTTAAAAGTTTCTGATGGAGATTGAGGGCCTTATGAGAGCATTTCGTTGGAGTGGTGTAGAGCTAAAAAAGTCTTGGTCCAAAGTGGCCTGGGAGGAGGTATGTCTTCCAAAGAAAGAGGGTGGTTTGAGGATTAAGTCTCTCGCTATTTGGAATAAAGCTGCTATGTCTAAACACCTGTGGTGTTTGATCACATGTGATATTACCTCTATTTTGTGTATGTGGGTGAAGTCTTATATTCTAAAGGGATAGAACTTTTGAAGAATTAAGATTCCTAATCTGCTTCCTGGTGTTGGAGGAAAATTCTCCAATTGAGGCATTTAGTCCAGCCTTTCATAAAGTATCAGGTCGGGAATGGATGTAAGACATTTCTCTGGTATAACACATAGCATCCGTGGGGTCCTATTGTTGAGGCGAGGGGAGGTCATATTATTTATGACTTTGGTCTCCCGGCTCTAGTTAAGGTTCATGCTATTATTGTCGAGGATCATTGGAACTGGCCCCCCGCCTTGTTGTGTGATCTTATTGATCTTCAAAGGGATGTTCATCCAGAATTATCCCCTAATGCTTCCAAGGTGGATTGTGTCCAATGAATTGCCTCCTCGGATAGGGCCTTCTCCATTCGTTCTTGCTGGAATCACCTTAGGTCTCCCAAGGCTAATGTTCATTGGTTCGCTTTGGTTTGGGGTAAGAGGCATATACCTAGGTTGAGCTTTATGTTATGGCTGGCTATTAAAGGTCATCTCAGTATGGGTGATCGACTTAGGTCCTTTGGCTTGGGCTCTAACTTCTCCTGCAGACTGTATTCTGGGGTGGAGGAATCCCATGACCACCTTTTTTTCTCTTGCCCATTCGTCAAGGCTATTTGGGATCAACTAGTCATGAACTGTGGTGTCAGTCCTGGGTGTTCAAGGTGGAGTGATTGAGTGGTTCTTCTATCCAAGGCATCTGTTGGAAAGTCTATTAGGAGTTGTATCATTCGTGTAGCTTGTGTAGCCTCTATTTATTACATTTAGACAAAGTGGAATTATAGGAAGTTCCAAGGCAAGAAAATGCCTAGCATCTTTGTTCTTAAGGAGGTTGAAGCTTGTGTTAGGGTCCACTTCTCGTCAGTGGATGTTCCTCCCCCATTCTATTGAGAATTTGGCACTCCAACATGCTTGGGAGATTTCGTAATTCCTTGTCTTGCTAATGCATCTATGTTTGTGTTCAATTTTAGGGTCTTTAGGTCTAAAAGTTGGGCTGCCACAATAGAGGAACCCGTTTGGCATTTTCTGGATGATGATTTTTTCCTCCTTTTGAATCATTTTGGTTTAGCTGCATTTTGTGCGCTAGCTTTCCTATGTGGGGGCATTACTATGCTTTTCCTGAGTATATGTTTCCCCTATTTCTTTTATCAATATGCCTTATTATTTGTTGGCTTTTTCAAGACTAGACTTACGGCTCCTAAGAAGAAGCCTCATCGGCAGTAATAGCTATCTTTGTGGCTGTTTTGGATGTTATAGTCTTGCTGTTGGGCCTGGTGTATATAGATGTTGTGGTCCTGCTGCTGGGGCCTTTTGGGTTGCTCTTTTCTTTAAATCTTGGAACATTTTTCTATTTTGTTTAATACTTTGCCTAGCCATGGGGGATGTCCATGGCATGGCTGTCTTATATACTGCTAGTGGGTGTCCGTCGCCCTCGTATTAGAAGATTCTCTCATCCTGTGGTCGACATTCCATTCCCCTTAGTCGTAGGTGCTCGTTCTATTTTTATTTGAATGGGCCAGGTCTCCCGAGGTACATATGGCCAGTCCTTCAGGTGTCTCGGTGATACAAACAAAGAAAAGACGAATTCCAATCACATCCACGAACTATGTCTCTCTACATCTATGGCTTGCTTCTCAGCTTGCACTCTGCGGGCCTTTTTTGTAAGCTCCGGCCTGATATTGCTCTCAGTGCTGATGGTTTTGGCTTTGGATTGATGTGGTCCATATACATCGCTATTGAGCTATGGTTCTGCTGCTGGTGCTCTTTCGGCTTGTTGTTGTTCAATGTATTTTTTACTATCATTTTGTTTTGTATATTTTGGTTTAAATTTTGCCTAGCCATGGGGGTTATCCATGGAATGGCTGCCTGCCTGCGCTTTTGGCATCCATGCCTCTTACCTTTTCCTCGTCGCTTCATGGATGGTGGCTGTTAACATTTTAGGTTTGTTGGGTCAACCCATACGCTGATTATGTCGACTTATTTGCTGATTGTGTCGACCCACTTTCTTTTGTGTCGACCCTGTTGCGATTCTTTCTGTCATGGGCTTGTTTTGGTGCCACCCTATGAGTTGTGTCATCCCAACTCATTTCGATCACTTCTGTTACCCTTGTTACCGTCCGTTTGTGTCGACCTGTTCCTTTTGTGTTGCCTCAGTTGGTTTTGTATTCTCAATTGTTGTTTGTGCTGGCCCCTCCTATTTTGTGTCGACCTATTGCTCATGTGTGTTGTGGTGTGCTGTGTCGACCCGTTAGCCGTGTTGTCGATACTTTCGCTTGGTTTTGTTTAAAGATTTTTTAAAAACTTGTAAATGGCTTTGGTTAGATCTTGTCTATCCTGGGGAATTTCCCTTGCAATTGTGTAAATGTTTCTTTTTCGTATATAAATTCTTATTTACCCAAAAAAATAAAAATGGAACCTAGCATGCTTTTCTAAGAAGAAGGAAAAAATACTTAAACAAAAAATGAAAGTAGAGCCAGGGAGAATGAGGCCAGTGGCCTCTTCCTTCCCTTTACCAAATAAATAAAGAAAATAAACTAGATAGAAAGAGAGAGATGGCCTATCGGGAATCCCAATTGAAAAAAAAGTTTCAAACGGAGGTATGGGCGCTATTCGGTAGCATTTCTCAACTGCTGCGCATCCTATTTTGGGGAGCTCTCCATACAACTTCGAGTCTTCAAAACTTGGCCGGTATGAGGGTTTCTGTATATGGGTGTATGTATTCGTTTGATTCAATTTGATTAGTCCAACTAGTCTTCGGGATCTAGCTTAGGTGTAGAATTTGTCAGTGTCTCGACACTTATGTGTTGGGGGTTCGGAAATGGAGTGGGAGAACCTCTATTTATAGACTTTGGGGTGAGGAAGCTGCCAAAAGGGCAGAAGCTTCTTCTCAAGGTGGCGTGCACCGGGTAGGAGGTGGCGCGCGCCTTGTTGAGGTGGCTTAGGGTACCTTCGTCATGGCATCGACAGGGCGAAAAAAAAGAGTGGCGTGAGCCAGGTTGGAGGGAAGTGGCTTAGGACACTTGAAGATAACTTCAAGTTTTTGGAGGGATGTGGTGTGCGCCACTTGAAGGTGGCGCGCGTCTAGTTGAGAGGCTGCACTGAAGGGTATTTTTGGTATTTTGGATATTTTGGGGTGTTTTGGGGTATTTCTTAAACTCTCGGACTTGCACAGAGTTTCCATCGACATGGATTATGCATGCACTCATCATCGGAAGCAAACCGGATAAGCCTATATGCGGGTTAATCAAAATTGGGGTGTTTCTACACTAAGCCGTTCAGAATGGGCGCACATTCAAGGCTGAGCCATTGTCTACTAAAACCACAAGGACCAACTTCTGAAGGCACTTCATCATGACATGCAGTGCTTTGTTATGGTAAGGGCCTTTGGGTTGTAACTTGCTAGTGGTGAAGGCGATTAAAGACCCTTAGATTATGGTAGGTGTGAGCATTGACACTAGTTGATCTAGCGCTGAGTTGATGTTCACTTTCTATTTCTCCAAGGATTTTCGTACTTCTTCTTAGTGTTCGAATGAGGACATTAGCAACCCCCAGATGAAGATGTCTGCATATACCTTCTTTAACTTCTTAGCACCCTACCTTCTTCGACTGTCTCTAGGGCTTTCTTATTTTCCTTCTCCTCTGCTCTTTTCAATGCTTCGCTTGAGGTTTCTCCTTTTTATTATTCCCTTGGTTGGAAGAAATGGTCGCTCCAATTCAGTAAGTCAATTGTGTCTTCAAACCAAGGTTCCATTGTGTCATTGTCCATCCACACATCATACTATACCCAATTGATGTTTAGCACAACCCCTTTCCATACATCACCATCTATAAAGTTTAAGGAGAGTGGTCATTTTAGTAAGATTTCATAGAGTATGGGTCTAAGTTGAAGAAGTCCGGTTGAAGGTTCTTTACCACTATTCGGACTTGATCTTCCTTTGGCAGGCAATTGGTCATTTCTTTCCACCTTGTCCCTCCAGTGGGTCAAAAACTCATAAAACACTTTTTTCAACTGATGTCGAGTCATCTCTAGGTCCCTTGTAGTCATGTCTAGCAGCTGATTATAGAAGTACATTACAATAAATGCATTTGCAATGTCCTCCTATTTTCTTATCTTTGTCGATTCCAAAGTCAAAAACCACCTGAGGGCTACCCTTGTGAGAGCATGCTCAAACATCTGAGCCAAAGAATCTTCTCCTAAATGGAGCTTAGGGTCCCCTATCCCATCAAGCTTCTCTATCTCTCACATTTTGAACTTTTATAGGAGACGAGTGTTCGAGAATGAGTAGTGTCCTTCGACGTCTACCATGTAATCTTCTGACCACTGGGGCTTCCTTATCATGTTTTCTAGTTTGCCTTTCCGGGACTGCAGTTTGACATCTCCCATATCTTCCGATTAAGAGCTTCCATTCCACGCAAAATCTCCAGAGCAATAGGGGCTTTTATGTGGGCGCTCGGTGCATTGGTATCTGCTGGAACGCATAAACTGCTTAAGCGGCTTGGGGAACCTGAAGGTCCTGAGCTGTTTGTTCTTCTTGGGCTTTCATACCATCAGAGATGAGTTGCATTTTGTTCCGGAGGGTTTGGATCATACTGAGCAAATCATCATTACCAGAACCCGTCATTTTTGTTTCTTGGACTGATTGACTAGGTGCAGTTCTGATCAAACAGTCGGAAGCACTGCGGGACCCATTGAGCATATGGGGGACTATAGAACTTCTTAAAGCTTTAGCTATTGTTGTTGATCTATAAAAATGGACATTTTAACCCCCCAAACTTTTTAACAAAAAGGAAAGAAACAAAAGACACTTATGTAGAAAAAGAACGAAAAACCAACACTTCAGAAAAAGCCCATTTTGTTCTCCTTTGATTGATACATAAAATGAAACTATGAACACCTATGCATTCATTCCATTTAAATACATTCTCTTACATGTATCCATCCTGAAGGGCAGTACACATAAGCAGGTAAGCTCTTTCAAGAGGGACCCTAACTCAAAGAATGGTTTCTTGTTCTAGTTTTGAGAAGTTCTAGAGCTTCTATATGCAAAAGGCTTCGGTAGTCTCAAAGTTGTACCTCGCGGTAAAAGTAAAGAATATACCTCTCGTGCATCAGAGCGACGATCAAACGATATGTAATAACTTATTTGACATAACCTAGATGAGGGTACGTGACCGGTAGGCCTGTTATCTTTTTAGACATTGCCTCTCAGTAGCCAGCATAAAGCGAGCGACCTCAGAATATCATGGTAGCACTAACAGGTGGTTTTCGAAGGAACATGCGAATGCGAATGCAAATGCAAATGAAAAAGAAAAATTAATTATTTATGAAAATCAATTAATACCCCAAAATCATTTTCTTTTCAATTTAAGCTCTCAGTTAACTCCCCAACCGAGTCTCCAGTTGTAAGTACTTAGCTTTTTCATCTTGGATCTCAAAAAAAAAGAGTTTTATATACAAAGTGAAAATAGAGTCGCCACATGGTTTATTTTTAAAGGGTACCACGAAATTCTAAAACATTTCTTTTGAGATTCAAAATTTTGAGAGTTAAGGTATGAAAGGAGAAAGTATGAGGCACGTCCGTTCGCCCGATCATTAGATCCGCCTCTACATAAAATGATTTTGGGGTATTTAAAGTGATTTTTCATAATAAATTGAATTTATAAATGCATAAACATTTTAATTTTTCATTTTAGGTGATGGCTAGAAATAAATAAATAAGTGCAGAAAGTACGAAAATATAATAAAAGAATGTAAAATGAGCAAAAATAATAAAGGAATGTAAAATGAAAATGTACACCCCAACCTAACTTATCCTTTGAGGAAGCCCAAAATGATGCGAAGATCTTTGAACATAATGTTTGACGTTTGAAAACAAGTCTAAACAAAACTAAACAAGCCAAAATTATACTTTATGGACTAGAAACGAAATTTCTAACACAATCAACAGAACCAATTTGTCGCCCAATAAGTGTAAGAGCTCGAAAAGCCGAAAAGAAGTTCTGAAAACGCCAAAAGTACCCTGAAAACACTCAAAGGATCTCTATGATCAAACATTAAGGGAAAACTAGAAGTAACAAAAAGAAAAATTTTCGAAATGAAGTTCTTAAGAACACTGTATGACTTTCACCAAGCCTCGATGTCGCCAGGACAGTGCCTTTGAACTCAAACTAACCCAAAACCCTAAAATATGATTCGAAGGACACAAAATTTACTTTGAGTCTCACGAGACAAATGATGTCATAAGTCCTGTTACGAAAACAAGTTTCCTAACATTATCAAATTGTCAATATCATGCTTTAAATGGCAACAATTTCGTTTCACAGCTTCTCAACCTCTTGGTACGCTAAAATCACCTCGAAACCTCAAAATTCAAAGTTGAATACTTTTTTTTTGAAATTAAGACTTCGTGATTGATCTTAGAATAGTGGAATTAGCCTAATATTAAATTTTAAAATTTTTCTAAGACATTCAATTTTTGACATTTTTTATACGATCAAAAACTATCCAAAAAGTGTGCATGTGTGCATTTTGACTCATGAGGGACACACGGGAGCCTCTCCTCAACAGTTGAACATTCATATATGGCTATATAAACACATGCATGTGCAAGAAAATGAAAAAATCCCGTAATTGTTCCACAGGCCTTCAACCCGTGAAGAGAGGAGAAGGAAGGAGAGAGGAGGCCTCCCACCACTTGAAGCCACCTCCACTGCTGCTGCCTGAGGTGCCCTAACCACCAGCAACCACAACTACAGCCACCAGAGTCACCATCGATCATCGGTAAAGCTGTTTCTCCCTCTCTCCCATTTTTTTGTATTTTCTCGATTTTACCGCCACATATCTCCACCATGCACCACCACCAAAGGCCTTAATACAACCATAAAGCCACTAAATCCTCTTCCCCTACCTCCCTTCTCGCTGAAGAGCATGTCCATGTCCCGTCAGACCCACCACGGTGGCCGAAAATTGAAGAAGACGCAGCAGTTTATCAAACTAGAAATTCTAGTTTCTCGCCACGAATTTTGTCGTCGGCCACCATCTCTGTCGTTGGCGTTAGCTCTGTCCATGACCCAGAAAACCTGCTATGATGTTTTTTCACTTTCCAATGCAACAAGTCTCATATAAAATGGTTGAATGAGCTGAAAGAACCAAGCTCACAAACATGCCCCATGAACCTGTCAAACCCAAATTTGTCCATGCATTGTTGGACAACCATGTTTAGATGACAACCACGACTTCTATATTGCTCCGATCAACCTAATTATTTTTGGGTTGGAACAAGAACATGTCGAACTAAAATTTTCATGTTTTGTATAACTTCTAATTATTTTTTTTTGGATAATTAAGAGTGTATAAATGAAAAAAATTTACAAGAATACAAGGGGCATACCCCAGGTACTTACAACGCTATAACCCCCCTGCATTACACGGGGGAGGGAAAAATAAATTCTTCAAAACAACAAAAAAACAAAGGGAAGAACCCAGAAGGACAAACCCACCCACCAAAAACCACCCACCAGAGAACCCACAAAGGGACACCCTAAAGGACAAAAGGTGGGCAAAGTCGACACCTAACCAACAAAGCCACAAAATGAAAGAAATAGCTAAAACAACACCTATCCTAGAGGAACCTCGAATAGGGAAAACCATGGTGCTGACTAACCCCCACAAAGAACAAAATTAGCAGAGCCGAACACCCTCAGCCAAAGAAGGATGGAGCCTTTGACTGAGCCACGAAGAGAAAGGGTGCAAAGAGCAGGATCAGCCCCAGAGAGAAGACTTCGGAACATCAAGGGCTTAGACCACCACCAAGACGAAGCCTACCAAACCCTATCTGCCATCGGATCCAAGCCCCACCACCCCAATGGTAAATAGCTCCACCAACTAAAGACCTCCGTAAAGAATCTACAAACAACCATCGACAAAGAAAACCAGGATGGAAAGGGTTCCTAGGACTCACAGAGGGAGGTGACAGGAACCCCTCACAGTACCCTGAAAAGTCACAAGAATAGGACAGCCCCAGCAAGCCGGATTGAAGGAAGCCAGGCCAGCACGTGCACCAAGATACACCCCAAGCAAATTCCGTCATCGGTCCTATCCAAGCATCGAAATAGGTGCCAGGATAACCTAGTCGTACCAAAGCAACAAAGGAACCAAAACCATCCAGAAGCCAGTCGAACAAACCGACCCCACCGGGCCCTAAACAAACCCCGAGAGGGCAAAAGCAAAAGAACCCCAACAACCAAAGCCACAAACATCAACCAAAGCCTATCAGCTCAGAACCACCCAAAGAGAACCCAGCAACGACCAAACATCAGCTGCAAGCCATCCACATCAAGCTCAGAACCTTCAGAAAGCACCCACTCTCTCATCACCGTGACTATTAACAACCATTCGATATGAGATGGAGGATAAGATAAGGCCCAAACAGCCATCGAGACAGCCCACCAGCATAACCCAGCCGCTAGAAGAGAACCTGAGAGGAGCAAAGAAGATAGAGCTAACCATGGAGCCACAGAATCCCCATAAAGAGCATAAAGAAGAAATGAATGCCCTCAACCAACGATGGGTGGAACCTCTGACTGAGCCACGAGGGAAGGGGTAACAAGAGCAGGATTAGCCCCAGAGAGAAGACTCCAAAACATCAATGGCTTAGACCACCACCAAGCCGAAGCCTACCAAACCCTGTCTGCCATCAGATCCAAACCCCCCCACACCAGCGGCAAACAGATCTACCAACCAAGACCTCCATAGGAAAACAGAAAACAACCATCAACCAAGGAATCAAGAGGGAAAGGGTCCCCAGGGCACTCGGAAGGAGGTGACAGGAGCCCGTCACTGTACCCTGAAAAGTCTCAAAGATAGGACAGCCCCAGCAAGCCAGAACGAAGGAAGCCAGGCCAGCACGTGCACTAAGATGCACCTCAAGCAACCTCCGCCATCAGTCCTAACCAAGAAGCTAAACAGGTGCCAGGAACGCTAGCAGTATAAAAGTGACCTAAGGAACCCAACCATCATGAAGCCAAGCGAACCCCAGGGGAAAACTAGCTTTCCCATAAAGCAGCCACAGAACCCTGTAAGAGACCAGAGCACAAACCGAAGACGAACCACAGAAGGCTCCGTACCATAAGGAAGCAACACACTCCCTCATAACCTTGACTATCACAGCCACTTGACTCAAGTTATGAGTGGCCCATAGAGGAAAAGATTAGGCACAAACCCAAGGGACGTCCTCAGTCAAGCTCAGTCAACCGTGAAGGCTCAAAGGCAAACAACGTGGGAAAGACGAAACAAAGCAACCATCAGTAACCAAAAAGGAAAACCAAACCCTGAGAGGGCATACGACATCAGCATAAACAACCTAAGTAGAAACAAAAATACCCATAAGGGACACATCAAAGGCAGCAACCCCGTTCAAACACAGCTCTAAGGTAATAAACGCAAGCTACAAAGCCTCAGCCCATACGGACAAAAAAGGCCCACCAAAGTAGACCCACGACAATTATACTCTATTCACATGTAAGTCCGCTGGCCCACCAAACGAACCATAACTTCTACTTCTGTCTAGAACACAATTAAAAACTGAGACAAAATTAGTCCTTCAAACTTCCAAACCCAGAAATTCATGCATGGTTGGATAGCGAGGTTAAGTCCTTTAGCATGATCACAACATGACTCGAATTGAACTAATTCTTATTTATATGATTAAACCATCCAAAATAATAAGACTTTCATGTTTTTAACTTGACCTAGATTTGGATGGAACATTGAGAAAAATCAAACTGAGATTTGGAAAAAAAGGACCAAAATTCTGAGCTGACAATTCCCAATTTTGGACAGTCATGTTCAAACCATCACCATGACCTCTACAAGACCCGAAATGAACTGATTCTTGTTTCAGTTGATAGAACACAAAATTAGTGCAACTCTCATGCAAAAACCCTCTTTTAAAAAGGAACATAACAATATGTAATTTAAGCCCAAAGATTGGGAAAAAATAAAAAATCCCATGTACATGACAAAACATCCACCTTCGACTAGTTACCAAAGATGCCTTGGATCATCTCAGACCTCACTATTCCCACTCTTTAGAAAGCCCTCACTTCCACTTTTCCAATGATACCAAGAACGGCAAAATGGAACCTCAGAAAGGTCACAAAAAACAACCCCTCAAACTAGTTTGTACCACCCTTAGAATCCAAAAGTGACTTTTGTCACATTTCTTCCACCAAGCCCTTCAAATAGATTTTTTAACATCATATATGAATTTCGAAGGATCAAAAATCCTAGAAAATCTTAAAACACGAAAATCGAGACCGGAGGGTAAAATTACCATTTTTGCCCCTCAAACCTCAAATCGACCAGACCACACCTTCGTACGTGTCTTTCATCTATGTTTTAAACTTGATATCTAAGTGAAAATATGTCACACCCACTCCCGGGAGGATAAATAAACATACTCAGAGTGGTGCGACACAACTTACCTAATCCACAATTACCATAATAATAAGGGATGCACTATGCATGTCGCATACAATTAAACACATCACATAATTATAGAATTAGTCCATGAGTTTCACATAATTATCACCAAGGGATCCTCCATCCCTATATACAAAAGATAACTAAACTATGGGATACTCAATACCAACCATGTTTACAAGCACGGTAAATAACCCGTTTAATATTACAACCCAAAAAGGAGCTTATACAAAAGATCTTCTTCCTTAAAGGATCCTTCTCCTGGCACTAGTGGACTAAAAGTCTACTTCGAGCTGAAATCTGTAACCACAAAAGGTTATAGGAGAGTGGGCTTAGGATTAAAATAAAATAAGATATAAAACATTTATTTTATAAAGCATTTAATGGAAAAGCAACATCACACACAAAATAAGAACAGTTTTCATGATTCTCAACATCATACTTTGAAATACATTTATTAATACATTTGAAACCATAACATCCACGTGTTATATTAATACAAACATTTTATATATAACACAAAACACCCCACTCACGTTTTACAGTGCCCAAATAGTCATTTAACCTCAGAACCAGGAGTTCCGACGGTACCGTCACCTCAACCACAACAAACTTTATTTGAGTGGCAAGTGTGAGGGCCACTCATATAACACTAGTGGTAAGTGTCACACCCTCAATGGGGTCTAGTCTACCACTGGACCTCCGCCCAACTTAGGGGCTACAAATCTAATAGCCAATATTGGGCTACAGCCCTAACAGGGTTTTGTCCACCACTGGACCTCCACCTAACTTAGGGGCAACGCCTTTAAGGCTACTAAAGACCCACACAAGGGGTAATGCATTTAAGGCCATCAAATGCCCACACAAGAGGATCGTCCGGGATTGTTATCCGCTATAACTTGGCACACTCAAGTAAAATATCAAACACAATATACATTTTTAATCTCATCGGACCTATTATAAAAAAGACCACATTTGATAAAGCAAGGATCGATTTCATTTGAACAACCGAGCATTCTTTAAGAAAGCACCCATGAGATCATCACAAAACATGTTATCAAAACATTTAAAGAAAAAAACATTTTCTACATTTCATTTTAAATAAGCTAACCACTCTCACCTTTTACTTGAGCGTTTCACTGAAGACCTCCTTTGTCACGAGGCGACGCTCCCTCGTCCACGGTTGCACCTTCGGGACCTAGATTACATAATAATCCATGTATAAGAATCAATTTAGACTTCATATGATTCATAACATCTTACGTCTTGGCCCTATGGTCTTACAAGATTCTTAGTTCCTCTTAGAACATCATCTACCCTTGATTCTTAAAGATTTCCAACCTTATCATGCTTGGTAAAATCAAATTATGGGATTAAACCTTTGTGATAATTTTTGGTAAATCTTTAGAAGTTAGATATGGTTATTAGCTATGTTTTTCCTGAAGAAACCTAAGACCAAAAGTGGCCACAAAGGCTCTTAATCATCGCTGGAAAAAGGCTATTTTTATACTTTGAGTCGACACAAAAACTGAGTTGGGTCGACTCACATGCCTCTCAGTCGACTCACTATTCCTTTGGGTCAACTCAGGATGGTCATAAGGGGGTCTGGGTCGAGGCGTGGGCTGAGGTATAATGGCTTATGCGCGCGGGGCTTAGGTTGGGTCGACTCACATGCGATGGGTCTAGGTTTGGGATGAGACACATGGGGTTTGGGTTGACTCAAGGCCTTGCCTGTTAAAACTACAGAGAGAAACTCTAATTGAGTCGACTCACGGTCCTCGTTGGTCGACTCATGTCCACGTCTGATAAAACTACACAGGCTAACTCATAAGTCGACATCCACAAGGCATGGGTGGACTCAAGATCTCGTCTGTTAAAATAACAGAGAACTTCACAATTTGAGTCGACACCCACATGGCTTGGGTTGACTCAAGCTCTCGCCTGTTAAAAACTACCGAGAGAAAACCACTTTGACTTGACATGAAGAGGGTCTGGGTCGATTCAAATGGACAAAAACGCTGATGCTCTATTTTTTGTGCATTTTCTGTAACAAGGCTCTATTTGGAGTGAAAAAATGTGATTTTTTTACATCACTCAAGGCTCTATAACACCCACAAACTTCTGTCCTCCATGACTTATGCATCGAACACTCCAAAACTTCTTATAAAGGTATTTCTAACCAGATCAAGAAACAAAACTCCAGATTTCTCCCATTAAAAATATCCAACATTGGATACAATGGAGACTCACACGAAAGTGTAAACCAAGATCTAGGAAGACTAAAAAAAAGGGGGTTCTATTCCTCGATTAAGAGGTGTTCTAGGACGTAATGAGCTGTTGAGTCGAGAATATGGTTATTACCTCAAGAATTTCAAAGGAGTACGTCAATGGCGATTGCGTCACTTCCTCTTCTCCTCTTTTCTTATTTTCGTCCGATTATGGTGTGAAAAACATCACCACTCCTAGCTCTAGAACCTTCTCAGCCTCACAAAACTCCTCAATCGTCTTATCTCCTTCTCTAGAACCAAATGTAGCTATGGAACTCAAGGGAACCTCAGAGATTTTGAGGTAGAATGGGGTTTTGGATAGCAGAGAGAGAGAGAGAGCCTCAACAACACTCATCCCATCACCTGACCTCGAAAAGACAAAAGGCAGGGATGGTGGGACATAAAGAAAGGGGCTGTCAGCCTAAACCCCATAGAGTCATGATTGCTTGTAATTAAAAGCCACTAGATTTTATATTAATGCATAAAATATTCTACTCTTCTCATTTTAAGAAATTAAAATAACTTGGCTTAAAGTACACATAAGCCTTTCTTCTTTTGGGGTTTACGAATTAATCAGGCCAAACTAATTTAATAATTACCTTTTAGCCCTTTAATAAGATTAATTATTTCCAAATTTTTTTTTTAAAAATCGCGAGATGTTACATTCTCCCCTCCTTAAAGAAATTTCGTGCCGAAATTTAAACGTACCTAATCAAAAATAAGTGGGTACTTCTGCCGTATCTCCTCCTCTCTTTCTCAAGCGGCTTTTTCCACAGAAAGGCTGCGCCACAAGATCTTCACCAACGGTATAATTTTGTTCTTCAACACTTGTTCTTTTCGGTCCAACACTTCCATTGGCTCTTCCTCATATGATAGATCTAGTCTTAGATCAATCGGTTGCACTATCAAAACATGTGAAGGATCGGGCATATATTTTCAGGAACACATGGTACCCTACTTCAAACTCTAAATTTCCTTATCGGTTATCCGCATAACTCTTCTGCCTATCTTGAGCTTACTTTAACCTTTCCCTAATCAACTTGGTTTTGTCGGTCGTGATTTGAACTATCTCCGGTCCCAACAATTTCCTTTCCCCGACTTTATTCTAACACATTGGGCTTCGACATTTCCTTCCATACAAGGCTTCGTAGGGTACCATCCCTATGGATGATTGGAAACTATTGTTATACGCGAATTCAATCAAAGGAAAATGATCCTCCCAACTTCCTGAGAGATCCAAAATACATGCTCGGAGCATGTCCTCTAAAATTTGTATCGTCCTCTCCGACTGCCCATCAGTTTGGGGGTGAAAAAATGTACTAAACTTTAGAGCAGTCCCCATGGCTTCTTGTAGGCTCACCCAAAACTTAGATGTGAAACGAGGATCTGTATCTGACACAACTGTCACCAGTACACCATGCAAATGGACAATCTCATCAATGTACAAACATACATACCTGTCCATCGAGAATGTCATTTTAATAGGTAAAAAATGCCCCAATTTCATCAATCTATCGACTATCACCCAAATGGCCTCGTTTCCCTTGTTTGATCATGGTAATCCCGTCACAAAATCCATGGTGCTATGATCCAATTTCTATTCTAGTATTGGCAAATGTTGCAATAATAATGTCGGTCTCTGGTGCTCAATCTTTACTTGTTGACACACCAAACATTTGGATAGAAAAGCTTCCACGTCTCTTTTCATCCCATGCCACTAATAATTTTCCCGTAAGTCCCGACACATCTTTGTGCCTCCCGGATGCATCGCGTACATAGAGCTCCGAGCTTCCTCAAGAATTTCCCTCCTTAGATCGGCGTTACAAGGGACACATAAATGTTTCCCGTACATTAACACTCCATATTCAGAAACTTTAAATTCCTTATTCACTTTCCTGATGGCATCATCCTGCATCTTTAAAAACTGAGGATCAACCTTCTAGGCTTCTTGAATTTTGTCTATCAATAAAGGCCAGAGCGTAAGATTCGCAAGTAGGACTGTCCCCATCTTCATTGATAACTCTACTCTTAATGATAGCAATTCCCAGGATAGACCGGATTGTACTTCTTATATGTGTGCCATACTTCCCGATGAATTCCTGCTAAGAGCATTTGCATCTACATTGGCCTTTCCTAGATGATAGTTAATTGTACAATCAGTCTTTGAGTAACTCCATCCACCTTCGTTGTCATAGGTTCAACTCATTTTGAGTGAAAAGGTATTTCAAACTCTAGTGACCCGGGTAGATCTCTGTAGTCTCTCCATACAAATAATGTCGTCATAACTTCAAGGCAAACAAAATAGATGCCAACTCAAGATCATGGATCAGATAGTTCTGGTCATGAGTTTTCAACTGCCTTATAGCGTAGGCAATCATCTTTCCCTCTTGCATAAGAACACAGCCTAAACCTTGATGTGACGCATGGTATAAACCACAAAATCTCCTTTTCCCAAAAAAATTATTAAGATTGGTACGGTCGTCAATCTCTTCTTTAATTCTTGGAAGTTTTGTTATAAGTTTTGCTATTAAGGAAAAATCTTTCACGAACCTCCGATAATACCCGGCCAAACCCAAGAAACTACGTATTTCCATCACGCTTGCTGGCCTTCCCTAATCTACCACTGCTTCTATCTTTTTCTGGTCTACCTGAATTCTATCTCCGGATATGATGTGCCCCAGAAACACCACACTGTCTAGCCAAAATTCACATTTGTTGAATTTGGCATACATCTTGTGTTCTCTCAAAGTCTGTAATGCAATCTTTAAATGTTCCTCATGCTTCTCCGCACTCCGAGAATATATCAGGATGTCATCTATGAATACAATCACAAACTGATCCAAATATTCTCCAAACACTCGGTTCATAAGATACATAAATGCAACTGGTGCATTGGTCAATCCAAATGGCATTACCTCAAACTCGTAATGTCCATATCGGGTTCGGAAAGCGGTCTTGAGTATGTATGACTCCCTTACTTTCAACTGGTGGTATCCCAATCTCAAATCAATCTTAGAAAACACACTACCTCCTCGTAATTGATCGAACAAATCATATATCATGTTCAAAGGATATTTGTTCTTAACCGTGACACTATTCAGCTATCGGTAATCAATACACATCCTCAAGGTTCTGTCCTTCTTCTTCACAAACAAAACAGGTGCTCCCCATGGTGAGACACTAGGTCGGATGAAATCCTTGTCCATCAACTCTTGTAATTGTTCTTTCAAATCTCACAATTATGTAGGAGACATCCTATAGGGTGCAATAGATATAGGTGACATTCTCGGACATAACTCAATTGTGAAGTGAATCTCTCGATCTACCGGTAGACCTGGTAAGTCATCTGAAAAAACATATGGGAAATCGTAGATAATTGGTACCTTTGAAAGTTTGCCTTGTTCTGATTCGGTATTCACCACACGTACCAAAAATCCTTGGCAGCCTTTCTGCAACAACTTGGTTTCCTTAAGAGTCGATACAAGATAAACAGGTGTCTTAACTTGATCGCCTTGAAAGACAAACTCCTTTTCACCAGGAATTTGGAAAATTAGCCTCCTCTCAAAACATTCTAAGGACGCGTGATAGGTGGATAACCAATCCATTCTGAGTAGAAGATCAAATTCTAACATACTCAATGGCATTGCATCCACTTCCATTTCTTGTGCTCCCACCCTTAATGGACACTTCCGGTATATGGTCTTAATGAACATTTTCTCCCCAAGAGGTATTGCTATGGTGACAGTGTAATCTAGTCGTCCAGGTATTATGTCATCTACTTGTGATATAGAAACAGGTGCTACTAATGAATGCATTGATCCCGGATCAATAAGAACATAGGCATCCTGATTAAAAGTAATAATTGTATCTGTCATCACCTCTGATACCGCTCGTGCATCTTGTCTCGTGATGGAAAAAACCCATCCCAGAACAACAGGTCTTTTCGCGATACCCTTTCCTTTATTCTGCATTAATTCTACTGGTCCACTCCCCATGATCTTCCTACTACCCATCAAAGATGCAGTCGGCATCTCCGGCTGCCTGTATTGAGCAACTGCATGCCTCAATTGATTGCAGCGATAACAAATGATCTCTCTTCTCCTACTTGGATAATTCCTGAGAAAATAGTTGGTGGCTCCACACTGATGACATGTAGGGGATTTCCTTTCTCATTCTTGCTGAAATTTCCCCTATTTGATTGATTCCCCTTAAAACTGATATTCTTTGCAAAATATTAGTAGCTTTGGCTCTGAAAGGCCGGTGTTCTATTCATAGTATTCTTGGGACTACTCTTCCACGTCTTATCGGATGATGCACTACAAAACTTATGCTTCTTGAACTCTTTCTGCATTCACGTTTCTTCCTTCAAGTCCTTCTGGATCATGCGTGCCTTGATCACCAAACTAACATAGCTACCAGTTTCCAAGACTGTCACTCTAGTCCATATCACGTACTCGAATCCTCTTTGGAACCTTCTGCACCGTGTCTCCTCATCTTGGACCAATAAAGGTGCATATCATGATAGTTCTGTAAACTTCATCTCATACTCTGCACATTCACGTTCCTCTAAGTTAGATTAATGAATTCATGCTCCTTCTCATACTTATAGGACATAGGCTTGTACTTCTCCTCAAATGCCTTTGAGAAGCGAGCCCAAATGATCTCTTATGGTGTAGGGGGCTCGCTCCCAGAATAGGCAACTTCAATAGTCTTTCTGTTGCCTCCCACCAGTTATTAGCTTCCCCTCAAAATATGAAGGTAACGAGGTCAACTCGTTCATTCTCCGATACTCCCAGCCGATCAAGAATGCATATCGCATCCTTTAGCCAAGACTCGACTTCAGTGGGGTCAGTTGTTCCATTAAATTCCTTTGCTCCAAGGTCCTTGAACTATTTTACCCGTGACCTGTCACTCCTCCCTATTTGCATACCGAGTAGTCGGGTGTTCATCTTTGTTAGACAGGTAATCGCTTCCAAGATTCTAACAGTCTGATCCGCTCGATCAGGTGGTCCACCTTGTCGGGGTACTCCAGGCTTATTCCTAACTTGTTGTTTTGGAGCAAAATACACTTCATCCGAGTTCTCCATTCTCTATATTGTACACGATAATAGATATAACATCAGAACTTAACTCCATAACTCACTTATGATCGTACATAAATTATTTCTTCACAGAGATTCATAATTATAAGAATCTGTTCAAACTCAAAACTTCAAGATGTACACATATAAGCCCAAATCTAACTACCCACTTACGACTCATAGGATAGTTTTTCCCAATTTGATAACTTACTATGACTTCCAATAGGAATATATGCCTACAGAACGCATTTTCAATCGGACTTTAAAGTCAATCAAGAAAACGTCCGAAGATAAGGGTACGACACCCCAAAATCCCATTACCCACAACCTATATCCACATAGTGTCAACTAACCTGTGTCTACAGAATCAATAACCTTATGCTCTGATACCAAATTTTCACACCCACTCCCCGAAGGATAAATAAACCTACTCAGAGTGGTGCGGCACAACTTACTTAATCCACAATTACCATAATAATAAGGGATGCACTCCACATTTTCCATACAGTTAAACACATCACATAATTATAGAATTAGTCCATGAGTTTCACATAATTATCACCAATGGATCCTCCATCCCTATATACAAAAGATAACTAAACTATGGGATACTCAATCCCAACCATATTTACAAACACAATAAATCATCTGTTTAATATTACAACCCAAAAAAGAGCTTATACAAAAGATCTTCTTCCTTAAAGGATTCTCCTCCTGGCACTAGTAGACCAAAAGTCTATCCCGAGATGAAATCTGTAATCACAAAGGTTACAGGAGAGTGGGCTTTGCATTAAAATGAAATAAGATATAAAACATTTCTTCCATAGCGCATTTAATGGAAAAGCAACATCACCCACAAAAAATAAGAACAGTTTTCATGATTCTCAACATCATACTTTGAAATACATTTATCAATGCATTTGAAACTACAACATCCACATGTTATATTTATACAAACATTTTATATATAACACAAAACACCCCATTCACGCTTTACAGTACCCAAGTAGTCGTTTAACCTCATGACCAGAAGTTCCGACGGTACTATTACCTCAATCACAACACACTTTTATTTGAGTGGCGAGTGTGAGGGCCACTCATATAACACTAGTGGTAAGTGTCACACCCTCAACGGGGTCTTGTCCACCACTAGACCTCCGCTCAACTTAGGGGCTACAAATATAATAGTCATTATTGGGCTACACCCCCAATAGGGTTTTTTCTACCACTGGACCTCCACCTAACTTAGGGGCATTGCCTTTAAGGCTACTAAAGACCCATACAAGGAGTAATTCCTTTAAGGCCATCAAATGGCCACACATGGGGCCCACCCGGGATGGTTACCCGCTATAACTTGGCACACTCAAGCAAAACATCAAACATCAAACATAAGATATATTTATAATCTCATCAGACCCATTATAAAACAAGATCACATTTGATAAAACAAAGATCAATTTCATTTGAACAACCAAGCATTCTTTAAGAAAGCACCCATGAGATTATCACAAAATATGTTATCAAAACATTTAAAGATAACAATATTTTCTACATTTCATTTTAAATAAGCTAACCACTCTAACCTTTTACTTGAGCGCTTCACATAAGACCTCTTTTATCACGAGGCGACACTCCCTCGTCCACGTTTACACCTTCGGGACCTAGATTACATAATAATTCATGTATAAGAATCAAATTATGCTTCATATGATTCCTAACATCTTATGTCCTGACCCCTATGGTCTTACAAGATTCTTAGTTCCTATTAGAACATCATCTACCATTGATTCTTAAAGATTTCCAACCCTATCATGCTTGGTAAAATCAAATTAAGGGATTAAACCTTTGTGATAATTTTTAGTAAAGCTTCAGAAGTTACATATGGTTGTTAGCTAGGTTTTTCAAGAAGAAACCTAAGGCCAAAAGTGGCCACAAAGGCTCTGAATCATCACTGGAAAAAAGCTATTTTTACACTTTGGGTCAACACAAAACTGAGTTGGGTTGACTCACACACCTCTGAGTTAACTCACTATTCCTTCGGGTTGACTCAGGATGCTCACAGGGGGTCTGGGTCGAGGCGTGGGTTGAGGTACACCAACTCATGCGCGCGGGGCATAGGCTGGGTCGACTCACATGTGCTAGATCTAAGTTTGGGTCGACACACATAGGGTTTAGGTCGACTCAAGGCATCACCTGTTAAAACTACAGAGAGCAATTCTGATTGAGTTGACTCACGGTCCTCGTGGGTCGACTCACATCCATGCCTGATAAAACTATAGAGGCTAACTCAAAATGAGTTGACATCCACAAGGCATGGGTCGACTCAAGCTCTCACCTGTTAAAACAACAGAGAGCTTCACGATTTGAGTCGACACCCACAACGCTTGGGTCCACTCAACCTCTCGCCTGCTAAAAACTACCGAGAGAAAACCACTTTGAGTCCACACGAAGAGGGTCTAGGTCGACTCAAATGGACGAAAATGCTGATGCTCTATTTTCTAGGCATTTTTTATAACAAGGCTCTGTTTGGAGTGAAAAAATGTGATTTTTGTACATTACTCAAGGCTCTATAATACCCACAAACTTTTTTCCTCCATAACTTATGCATCGAACACTCCAAAACTCCTTATAAAGGTATTTCTAACCAGATTAAGAAACAAAACTCCAGATTTCTCCCATTAAAAATATCTAACATTGGATACAATGGAGACTCACATGAAACCATAAACCAAGAGCTAGGAAGACTAAGAAAAATGGGGTTCTATTCCTCCATTAAGAGGTGTTCTAGGATGTAATGAGCTGTTGAGTCGAGAATATGGTTATTACCTCAAGAATCTCGATGGAGAACGTCAATGGCGGTTGCGTCACTTCCTCTTCTCCTCTTTTCTTCTTTTTCTCCAATTATGGTGTGAACAACTTCACCACTCGCAGCTCTAGAACCTTATTAGCCTCACGATACTCCTCAATCGTCTTCTCTCCTTCTCTAGAACCAAACGTAGCTATGGAACTCAAGCGAACCTCAGAGATTTAGGGGGAGAAGGGGGCTTCGGGTAGCAGAAAGAGAGATAGAGAGAGAGCCTCAACAAGTCTCATCCCATCACCTGACCTAAAAAAGACAAAAGGGAGGGATGATGGGACATAAAGAAAGGGGATGTCATCCTAAACCCCACAGAGTGATGATTGCTTGTAATTAAAAGCCACTAGATTTTATATTAATGCATAAAATATTCTACTCTTCTCATTTTAAGGAATTAAAATAACTTCTTAAAGTACACATAAGCCCTTCTTGTTTTGGGGTTTATGAATTAATTCTCATCATGTTCAAAATAATTAATTAGGCGAAATTAATTTAATAATTACCCTTTAGGCCTTAAACAAGATTAATTATTTTTAAGATTTTCTTTAAAAATTACGGGATATTACAAGATATGTGCTATGTGTTGTTGTATGATGTGTAGATATTGGACCACCGAAGCGTCATTAACCGGTCCTGTTCTGCCAAGCTTCTGTTTGGTCAGTTCGCAGATATTTTAAATTTTCTCTATATTTTCTTTTAGAAATGTATACATGTTATTATTCATGAATTCTTTGATGAAAGAGTTTACACTTTTTTTTAAATGGAATAAAGGTTTCCATCTTTGTTAAAATATAAAAAAGTTTCCATTCTTACTAAAATGAAATAATGGTTTCCGTCTATAACTGCATGATCATTGGTTACAGTTTTTCGACTCGAGGGAGAGAAGGAAAAAGATACTGAGTTGTGGGTGTAGTAAGAATGGGAGTCAGGGATAGCTGACCGATGAGTTGATATAATTTCCATTTATGTTATTATCGGGTCGCTCCCTGGCTATTCTGTCTAATGCCACTGTGCAATGTCATGGCAGTGCATAACTTAAGATTATAATATTATTGTTACTCAGTTGAAATTTTCTTTTGAATATTTGATTATATAATCTTTTATGAATGGCTAAAAAAAGGGTTTTCAAGTAAGACTTTTGCTAAACTCATGATTTCTGATATATGTGCGTTCACACTAGCTTTATGGTTATGAAATTGTGAATATGTTGATCCAGGGTTGTCAAAGTGGAGTTTTGAAGTATGTTCTGGAGAAGCTAGATACTTGCTCTATATTTTATTTATGTTGTCTTTCTTTTGGACTATATATATATTCTTTTGTTCTGACTTGGGATGTGGGTCGATGTATAAATGCTTGTAATAACTTATATGCTTCCACTTGTACTTAAACGTTATAGGGCTATGTTTATTTCTTATCCTGTTGTTATAAAATTCATTTCAAAAAGAAAGTTAAGTTTTTCATTCTAATTAAAGAGTAAAGAAATTTTAACTTGGTCATTTCTAATAAAAAATAATAATTTAAATATGAGGTCAAACTTTCATAATAAAATTGAATGTTAGGTTTAAAAGAGAATTCCTAAACCATTTTTGAAAATTGTGACATCTCATACTTCCAATAAGTGCTCAGTAGGCACTAAGCGTCATGGATGTCAAATTATCGTACTAAACCCTAGAAAAAAAACCATAAATGCCAAGGGATGAATGTGATAAGACAATTAAATTGGGCCAAAGGGTTGGTCAAGTTAAAGAGAATTGAAAGAAACAATGATAAGTATGAAAAGAATGAAAGAATATTGATTCAAGAATTGAGTTCTTGGAATTGGGCTCAAGTAAAGCCCAAAAATAATTAAAGCTCAAAAAGAAAAATTAAGTTCAAATATTGGGTCAAGGGTTAGAGAAGTCCCGTATAGGATTAAAAAAGCCCAAGTTTAAGTTAAGGAGTTTCAAAGGCCAAAAAATTAAAGGTCTTAAAAAATGTTCAAGAATAAAATTTTAGAAATTGATTTATTAGGACCTAAGAATTAATTAAGACCCAAAAAGAAATTAATTTGGGGCATTGGGCCAAAGAATTATATAAGCCAAAATTAATATAATTAGGCCCAATTTTTATATTTTAAACCCAATTATTTTAAGTTAGGCCCAAACTATTTTTAGGCCCCAAAAATGGAAATTTGGGCCCAAAAAACATTTAAGCATGGAACATTATGTTTGTCTTTGGATTATTTTTCCAAAAAAAGCATAACTTACTTGGGCTACAAGAATGGCTTGACAAGCCAACGAAACCAAGCCAAGCCAAGCTACATGGAGACTATTTAATGAAGATGGAACTAAATAATTGAAATAGAACTAATTAACGGATGTCATTTTTGTCATTTAACAGCCAAACCTCCTTCTATAAATAGGAGACTTAATTTATGGAATTCATTTTTTGTCTCCCAATTCTCTCCCTAAAACTCGGTGGAAGAAGAAGAAAGAAAGCAATGAGAAAAGGGAAAAGGAAGAAACAAAGGAAGAAAGAGAAGGAAAGAAAGGAGGAATCCATCCATCAAACAAGTAAGTAGTCTTATTGAACTACAATTATTGTCACACCCCAAGTTTGAAGCCGTGACCTGCCATGGATCATGGGCCTTGGACCACTGAACCAAGAAAACCTATTCATTTAATTAGCCAACTATATGCCAATTATAAATCTATTTTATCAATTTAAACCATTAAATTCATTATTTAACATTTGGGACTAAACCGCCCAACCAACACCATAATCAAAACGGGGGCACAACAGCCCAACATCTAGATGAACGTGTCATCTAACAATCCATAAATAATTGAATAACTAAACTGAATAATGTTAATGCAAAAGCAATAAATAATATGATATGCATTCTAGAGGTCGTGAACCGGATCCCCCGCAGAGCTCAAAACACAACTCATGCCTCATCACGAGAACCTGAAAAATATAGGTGTAAACACCATCAGCAATGCTGGTGAATGATGTACGCATAATAAAGTAAAGTTCCAAAATAGGGGTAAAATATAGTTATAAAAGAAACATATCATGATAGTACTAACAGTGTAGATAAATAGGATGACCAACTCATTCAACAACTAACAGTTCAAGACATTTAAATTATTTTTTTCTCTTGTGATCTCGTTGATATGACAAGTCACCGAAAAATATATGACATGACAACATAAGGTCCAAATAATAAAAACCGCGCATATCAACATATGCCAACGACATAAGAATGTCCAACAAAAATATAACAATAGTAATGGTGTACAATATGAGCATGTAATGAAATGGGAATCCATCCACGAGAACAATGTCCCGGGTAACAATAATAATAATCAATGCCAACACATTTATATCTAAAGGCTGCCTCGACCCGTTGGATCCAACATCGAACATGGGTCACTACAGGATGGCGCTTGAGTCTTTTCTTGCTGACGATTTCAGTTCAGGTCACCGGAAATCCCGGACTATCCCTTGAACCATTGAGCGACTAGAGTCACCATGGAATTAAACCGGTCTCTTCTCTGTCGGCCAGAGTCACCTCCGTAGAGGACTTTCCCCTGGACTTTCATAAAGTCTCAATATACATTAATATCGCACCAATAGATGAACAAAATATATTTTTATTGCAATTAAACAGTTTTTACCATGAGTTTAAATAAACTAATACATAACATACATTGCAGTTGAAAAACGGTTTGAACATACATAAAGTTTAAATTAAAACATTTAAGGGAAACGTGAGATTTTAATTAAAAGTACGTAGCGTACAGTCACTCACCTGATGTGTCAAGAAATAAATGAAATGAATGAAAAACACGGGATGAATAACGTCAACCTGAACAACATGTACAACACAATCAACAAATATAGAAAATCAGTCTAACTAACCAAACGGTCCCTTACACGTTAGTTATGATTTTAATTATTTATTTGTGATTTAACTAATTATTATTTAATTAAAATGTGTTATTTAAGCTAATGCCCCAAACGACACTTTTAATTCTTTTAAAATTAATTTATAATGTCCTTTGGTTTATTTAAGTTTTAATTATTAATTAATTACAAATTATAATTAATCAATCATTACACAATGTTTTTAATAGGTTAATTCATTTTAAAACATGATTCCATAATTAATAATACCATTAATTCACTTAATTAAGCTAGCCAAACAAGCCCTTAAACCAAACAGAACCAAAACAGTCACAAGAACAGTCACTGGACATTTCCGTCCGGA
>JAUTBS010343868.1:0-10589 GCA_032361285.1 Aequorea victoria | reverse complement strand
GACCAAGAGGTCCAAATTGGATCAACACTTCCTCCCGATATGAGGACTGAGCTAGTCAATTTCTTAAAGAAATATCAGTCTATTTTTTCCTGAACACACGAGGGCATGACCGGAATCAGCCCCGAGGTAATCACGCACCATTTATGCGTCGATCGACTTCATAAACTGGTCAAACAGAAGCAACAAATATTTGCCAAAGAAAGAAATGAAGCCGTAGCTGATGAGGTCGACCGACTATTAACCGTGAGATTCATTTGGAAAGTTTGGTATCCTGACTGGCTCGCCAATGTAGTCCTGGTAAAGAAGTCTAACGGTAAATGGAGGATGTGCATCGACTTCACCGATCTCAATAAAGCCTGTCCAAAGGACAGCTATCCCCTCTATCAGATCAACCAACTAGTGGATTCCACCAGAGGTTATGAGCTCCTCAATTTTATGAATGCGTTCTTCGGCTACAAGAAGATACTAATGAATGAGGACGACCAGGAGAAGACATCCTTCATCACCGACCGAGGAACCTATTGCTACCGAGTAATGCCCTTCGGCCTCAAAAATGCAGGGGCAACTTACCAGCGACTGGTAAACCTCATCTTCAAAAAACAAATCGGCAGGAATATAGAAGTCTACGTAGACGATATGCTGACGAAGGGTAAGAAAGCAGCTGACCACTTAGTCGATCTCGAAGAGACTTTCCAAGCCTTGCACAACTTCAACATGAAGTTGAACCCGACCAAATGTGCCTTCGGAGTCTCAGGAGGAAAATTTCTTGGTTTCATGGTCAATGAACGAGGAATCGAAGCTAATCCTGAGAAGATTAAAGCCATATTGGAGATGTAGTCACCAAAGACGATCAAGGAGGTGCAAAAGCTCACAGGCCGATTAGCAGCATTGAACCGGTTCATATCCAAGGAAACCGATCGCTGTGCACCCTTTTTTACTGTCTTGAAAAGGGCATTCAACTGGACAAAAGCTTGTGAGCAAGCCTTCATTAACCTAAAAATGTACTTAGCTTCTCCACCACTGCTCTCCTGAGCAGTTCCAGGTGAGGAGTTTTAACTCTACTTGGCTATTTCCGAAACCGCAGTGAGCTCGGCCCTTATTCGAGAAGCCGAGAAAGCACAAAGACCAATCTACTACACGAGCAGAGCATTTTGAGGAGCAGAGTCCAGGTATCCTCGGGTAGAGCAGCTGGCGTTTGCCCTGGTCGTCTCGGCCAGAAGATTGCGATCGTACTTCTAGTGCCATACCATAGTCGTGCCAACCAACCAGCCACTACGGCAAGTATTGTAGAAATTAGAGACCTCCGACCGTCTGGCACAGTGATCAATGGAACTGGGTGAGTTCAACATCTAATTTCGACCACGGCAGGCCATCAAAAGACAAGCCGTAGCAGACTTTATTGCAAAATTCACGATCGAGATCTCACCTACCGAGCAATCCTCCAATCAACCAGAAAGAAGTCCCCCCATAATTAATCCAGAAACTGAGGTAATCTTTGACGAACACCAAGTGTGGATAATCAGCATGAACGGGTCCACAAACCAATCGGCTAGTGGTTCCGGCCTCGTCCTAATCTCCCCACAATAGGACGAGCTAGAGTACTCCATCCATTTTGGTTTTCGAGCAATCAATAATGAAGCTGAATACAAGGCAGTCATAGCCAACCTCAAACTAAAATTGGTACTAGGGGCAACGCAGGTCAGACTCCTCAACGACTCGCAGTTAGTGGTCAGACAAATCCAAGGACAGTATGAAGCACGAGAAGATCGGATGAAAACTTACAACGCAATCACCGAAGAGCTAATAGTCAAGTTTAATAAATTTATAATCGAGAAAGTCCCCAGGGATCTCAACCAATGAGCCGACGACCTTGCCCGACTGGCATCAGCTCCCGAGGGGCAGATGGATAGAGGAATATTGGTAGAGTACCTGAACCAGCCGAGCATCACCTCAAAGGAGGAACCATTGACGGTGAATTGGGCGTAAGTCTACATTATCGAGGTCGAGGGTTTAGTCAACTTTCTTCGAGACAGGCAGTTGCCTACCGACTGAGCCGAAGTCAAAAAATTAAGGTACCGAGCAAGCAAGTACGCGCTCATCGACGGCATCCTTTACAAACGCGGCTTCTCGGCCCCCTACCTGAGATGCATCTCAAAAGAGGAGTCCGAGTATGTAATGAAAGAGATACACGGGAGAGTATGTGGCAACCACTCGGGCGCTCGGATCCTATCGGGAAAAATTCTAAGGGCTGGTTATTACTGGCCCACCATACAGAAGGATGCCGAGAATTTTGTCAAGAAATGCGACAAATGCCAGAGGTTTGCCACCATTCCCAGACAACCGCCGAAAGAGCTCATTGTGGTCACCACCCCATGGCCATTTTTTCGGTGGGGTATCGACATTGTAGGACCATTTCCGATCGAAAGAAGTCAGGTAAAATTCCTAATAGTAGCAATCGACTACTTCACCAAGTGGGTAGAAGCCAAGCCGTTGGCAAATATCACCGACCAGAAGACAGTGGACTTTGTGTGGAGGTTGATCATATATCGATTCGGCATCCCGAAGACCATTATCACTGGCAACGATAGATAATTCGACAGCAGAAGATTCAGAGAGTTCTGCGGTTCATTCGGCATACAGAACAGGTACTCCTCCCCTGCCCATCCATAAGCTAATGGGCAGGTCGAGGTGACTAACCGAACAATCCTGAAGATATTCAAGACCAAGCTAGTGACAGTAAAGGGCCTCTTGGCCGAGCAGCTCCCAAACCTCGAAGTGAGTTGACCCATGTCAAAGAACGTATGTTAGAGTTGACCTATCTCGGCCCAAACCTCGACTCAACATGCAACATGACATTATGAGTCGACCCAAGAACTATGAGGTGACATAGGAAGCTTTTCAGTCGACCCACAACATCCAGAATGCAGAACATCACTTATGAGTTAACCCAGATCATCAACGAGAAGAAGTCAATTTGAGTTGACCCAAATATTGAGTGATTCGACTCACTGCAGCAGTACTCTTCTTCAAGGAATTTGAGTCGACCCAAAATTACTTTGAGTCGGCCCAAATACTCGTTGTAAGATGTTTTATGAGATTTAAGGAGAAAAACGGCAATTTCTCAGAGCATTAAATGCTAGAATTTGATCTTCAACGACTATATTCAACTATAAGTAATTATGGGGATTTGTTTCAGTTGCAATACCAAGAAGATGCCTCAAATCTTTGAAAAAGAGAACACAAGATCGCATCTATTTATTACAGGATCTCGCTACAGTGAAAATCAGATTTGATGTAAAGTTTCAGTAATTTGAAATCAGATTTGAACGTTGAAATTGAATAACAGAATTAGAATAAGACAAAGATAGAAATTAAATGCAAACCACTCCTTAGAATCAAGATCATTTATTGCAAAGATCTCTTCTCAAAGATATGACTCAAATGAATGTCTATATAAAGACATTGCTTCTCTGAAAATCAATAAGAAAAGAAAAACCAAAAAGAGAGAAACATAAGATACACCAGATCAAAATATCTTTCTATCAATCACTCTTTCCAAGAGAAAAATCAGAAACATAAGAGACAATCTTGTATCACTCATTCAAGATCAGAAATAGATTCTCTCATCATTTATTCAGAGAAGACCTAACAACTACTATTCATCATCTTGTTCGTGGGTTCTCTTCACAGTGCTATAGTATGCAAATATCAACTCTTCACAGAGAGTACTATATTTATTACAACTCTTGTAAAAGTAAGGATGAGTCACCCTGTACTTCACTTTGTGTGTGGTTTAGCACACAAAAAGAAAAATTACAAGTGCTAGAAGTCTAAGGGCTTTGGAACACAGCGTGGTGAGTCTTTGAAAAGGCTTGAAACATTAGATCATAAGTGCTAGAAGTCTGAGGATTTTAGAATGCAACTTGGTGAGTCTTTTGTAGGAAGCTAAAGCGGATATCACAAGTGCTAGAAGTCTGAGCATTTTGGAACGCAGCTTGGTGATACCTTGTAAAAAGTTTGAAGCACATTCGTAAGTGCTCTCAAATAGTGGAAAAATCTCAAGGAAAACTTGAGGAGTAGACGTAGGCTATGATAGCCGAACCACTATAAAAATTAAAGTGTCATCCTTCTATCTCTATCTCTTTACTGCTTTCATATTTATCTGTGAATATATTTTATATATATATATATATATATATTACTGATATTGTTTTAAAAAGATTTTTAAAAAACTTAAAAGAAATTAAAAGACCCTATTCACCCTCCTCTAGGGTCATTATTGAATAACAGTTTTATCACCCGAGTCTCGCTTTCTCTCTCCCGGGACCGTCCATGGGTTTTTCCAGTTTTGACACTGTTAGGCCATTGCCTAACCTTTTTCATTCTTTTGAATTGGGTTTCACCACTTGAGTCTCACTTTCTCTCTCCCAAAACCCTCTGTGGGTTTTTTCAATTTTGACACCGTTAGGCCGTTGCCTAACCTTTGTTATTTCTTTGAGCCGGGTTTCATCACCCGAGTCTCGCTTTCTCTTTTCCAGGACCCTCCGTGGATTTTTTTGGTTTTGACGTTGTTAGGCCGTTACCTAACCTTTGTCATTTCTTTGAGCTGGGTTTTACCACCCGAGTCTTACTTTCTCTCTCCTGGGACCCTCCGTGGGTTTTCTTGGTTTTGATGCCGTTAGGCCATTACCTAACCTTTGTCATTTTCTTTGAGTTGGGCTTCATCACCCGAGTATCGCTTTCTTTTCCTGAGACCCTCCATGGGTTGTCCCGTATTTGACCTTGTTAGGCCGTCGCTTGATTTTCGTCGTTTCCTTTTTGAGCCGAGTTTTATTGCTCGTGCCTCCTTCTCTTTACCATGACCCTCTGTGGGTTGTCCCGTGTTTGACACTATTACGCCATTTCCTGATTTCTGTTATTTCTTTTTTCGTCGGGTTTTATCACTCATGCCTCCTTCTCTTTCCCGGGAACCTCCATTGGTTACCCAATGGCTTGACGCTGTTAGGCTGTTTCCCTAATCCCTTTCGTCGTTCCTTTGGAGCTGAGGTTTCATAGACCTTTTGCCTCCTTTTTCCTTCTAAGACCTCCGGAGGGTGTCTCAAATCTGTGATTCCTTAGGTTTCAGACCCGACTTCTCTCTTTTGCATCTAGGACTGGGCCTCATCAGCCCGTACCTTGTTCTTTTGTGTTATGGGACCCCTTTTAGGGTTGTCCCAAACTTTCACGATCGTTAGGCTATTAGCTCAAACCCTTCTTTTTGTAAGAGCTGGGTTTTCACCGACCCATACCTCTTTTTTTTGGGACCCTTCATTGGTCATCCCGAGTCTCTTTGTCATTGGGCCGAGATCTAGTCAAATTTTTGGTTAGGTCTTGCATCTTTTCCCTTTGTGTTCAGTTCGCCCAAAATTCCCTGAGTTCTGAGTTTCTTCTCCATCGAGCCACGGCTCGATGTTTCCCGATGATAGTCCTCTATTTTTTGTCTTCTAAACGCGAAAAAACAGTGTAAGTTGGTCTTTATCACCGCATCTTCCTTTACTGTGTAATTCGGTCTTTGTCACTGCATCCCCCCTTTTATCAAGTCAGTTATGTCAAGGTGTAAGTCAGCTTTGTCTCGCATCTTTTGCCGTTCGAGTTTCGGCTCATCAACGTAAGTCGGTATCGTCCCGTAACACGACCTCACTTGCCGCATGAGTTCGCCCTCTTCCGAAAAGGTCGCGCTTCATCTCCCCACCCCTTTTATTTCTAACCATAGAGATTCAGAGTCTCGATGAAAGCCGGGTCTGTCCCACAACCTTTCTTTTTTGTTTTCTTCCGTACAGAGATAAGTCTCGCCAGAAATCTGAGCTACCAAGCCCGCACCCTTCTAGCTACGTAGCGAAAAGCTTTTTCCCTTTGGTTACTCTTCTGAAGCCTTCTTCTTTTTTTTTTTCTATCTGTAGCGATTCAGTGTTTTGATAGAATCCGGAGCTTCCCGCAGCCTTTCTTTTGTTTTACCCATAGAGAGATAAGTCTCGACGAAAGTTGGGCTCCTCCCGCAAATCCTTTTCTTTGGCCATAGAGATTCAGAGTCTCGATGGATAGACCGATATCATCCCGTGCCCATTTTATTTTATCGAGTCAGTTATGTCAAGGTGTAAGTCGGCTTTATTCTGCATCCTTTGCCGTTTGAGCTCCATCTCGTCGATGTAAGTTAGTATCGTCCCGCAACATGACCTCCCTTGCCGCACGAGTTCGCACTCGTCCAGAAAGGTTGCGCTTTGTCTTCCCACCCTCTTTCTTTCTAACCGTAGAGATTCAGAGTCTCGACGGAAGGTGGGTTCGTCCCATAACCTTTATTTTTTTTCTTCTGTTGAGAGATAAGTCTCGTCGAAAAACAGAGCTACCAAGCCCGCACCCTTCTAGCTGCTTGTTGAAAAGTTTTTTCCCGTTGGTTACTCTTCCGAAGCCTTCCCTTTTTTTATCCGTAGCGATTCAGAGTTTCGATGGAAGCTGGGGCTTCCCGCAATCTTTCTTTTGTTTTATCTGTAGAGAGATAAGTCTCGACGGAAGCCGAGCTCCTCCTGCAATCCTTTTTTTGTTGGCCGTAGAGATTCAGTCTCGATGGATAGGCCGATATCATCCCGTGGCCGTGTTTTTCCTTTTTTCTTCGCCCATAGAGACTCAACCTTATGAGACTCGACGGAGAGGGCAAGTCAGTATCGTCCCGCACCCTCGGTTTTTTGTCTGCCATTTTGAGATTCAAGATCTCAAACGAAAAGTCAGGCTCCACCCACAAACCTTTTTTTCTTTTGGCCATAGAGATATGTCTCGACGGATAAGCCAGTATCATCCCATGCTTATATTTTTCATTTTTTCTTCGCCCGTAGAGACTCAGCCTTTTGAGACTCAATGGAGAGGGAAAATCGATATCGTCACGCACCCTCAGATTTTAGTCTGCTGTTTGAGACTCCGGTCTCAGACAAAAAGCCGAGCTCTAGCTCACAAACCGTTATTTTAGTCTGTCGTTTGAGACTTCGGTCTCAGATGGGAAGACGAGCTCCAGCTCGCAAACCCTTATTTTAGTCTATCGTTTGAGACTCCGATCTTAGATAAAAATTCGAGATCTGGCCCGCAAATCTTATTTTAGTCTACCGTTTGTGACTCCGGTCTCAAACGGAAAGCCAAGCTCCGACTCGCAAACCCTTATTTTAGTTTTCCGTTTGAGACTCCGATCTGAGACAGAAAGCCAAGCTTCAGCTCACAAATCTTATTTTAGTCTGCCATTTGAGACTCCAGTCTGAGATGGAAAGTCGAGCTCCAACTCGCAAATCTTTTTTTTTCTGGCGTTTGAGACTCCGATCTCATACGGAAAGTTAAGCTCCTGCTCGCAAACCCTTTATTTTTCTTTGGCCGTTTGAGATTCAGAGTCTCAATGAAAAGTTGGGTCCCACCCGCACCTCCTCCATACCATATCTGGGATCTTCGCAAATCCTAAGGCATTGAGGCAGTTCTGACGCTTTTCTAAGTCGGGCTTTTCCTGCAACCCCTCCTTAGGTTTAGAGATCTAGCATCTCTATATCCTTTTTGTTTTAAGTCGGGTTCTATCACCCGTACCCCTTTGTTTCTCTTACTCAGGATTTTTTGAAAAAATCTTGAGTTTCCTCTATCGTCGAGCTATCAAGCCAAGGCTCCACGATTCTTTTTGTTGTAAGCCGGGTATCGTTACCCGCAACCTTTTTGTTCTTTTTCAGGGTTATTACGTGCTCATTTTTTGGGTCTTAGGTACCTTTCTTGTACCTCGCTACTCAGCGTTGTGTTCTGTTTTATTCTTCTCATACGGCCGTCTAAAGTTGTAATGTCTTACAAGCTGATTCGTTTCCCATCTCTTATTCTATATATCAGGGTATCATTGATTCTTCAAGCTCTGACCTTATGCCCACCTGGATTCGGTTACCAAGCAGAAGGTTTAAAATATCAGACCCCAATCCAAAAAATACAATGGCAAGAGACGATGATACAAATGCTGCATTGATTCGAACTCTGTCGGAGATACAGCGAGCTCTAGAAGGTATGATCCTCACGCTCCAGGAGCAGACCCAGGCCCAGGTTCAATGTCAAGCAGAGATCCAAGCCTTATAACTGAATCAAGTTTCGGGAAATCCATGGGACAAGGTAGTAAATAACTAGCTCTGGGAGGATGAATAGTACATATATATAGTTGAGTGGAAAAATTCAAAAACATGAGAAAAATGAGAGCCTGAGCAGAAAAATTGAGAGAAATGTATAAAAATGAGAGCTTTGAGAGATACCTGGAGAAGTAGGGGACTGCCCACAAAAGCAAAAGAAGCACCAGATTGAACAACATCCAAACCAATCAGTGTCTCTGTTAGGATGAGTGGTCCAAAATTTTTCCCCTCTTTTATTAGGGAGGCTACCTATACTAAAGTAGTGCTAACATCATCATCTCTTGGGGAAAGAAGGAATCGATCCAGAAAATAGATGCATAAGGCATAGCGACGGCAAGACTGTAGAGTGAAATCAGAAAGAGAGCCAGTTAGACGAGAATGGCTCACCGGGCAGGATGTGTCAAGAACCCCACCATGCAAAATGAGAGAAGCCTCACTACTGCTCAAGCCGCATAAATCCCACAGGAGTTTCTTTGGACTCACCAACGATGAAAGAATCAAAACCTTCATTCGGGGGAAAAGATGCAGAATAGCTTCGAACTCTTCGATGGTTGGACAGAGCTCCTCGTCTCCAAGCCTGAAAGTATGAGCCACCGGATCCCACAACTGAGTGGAAGCCTTCAGGAAATTCTAGTCCATCTTCACGGATCTCAGATGGAAAAGAACGTTCAAACCAAATTTTACGAAATTGGTTTGTTCAATCTGAGTAAATTTGTTAGTCCAGCAAGACAAAAAATTTTGGATGAAAGAAGTCATGTTATAGAATAAGGGATGGTTGTTTGAAAGAAGGCTAGACCTCCTTTTATAGAAGATCTGGGGGATCAACAGAATCTTAGAATTCAGTTTACACATTGCGCGCGCACCACCTCGGCATAGCCTACGCCACCTCACATGGCGTGCGCCATATCTTTTCCACATGGCGCTGCAGCACCTATGTTGTGTAAAGAAAGCAGTTTTGTTCTCTCCTACTTTATGTCTATGTCCGTCACCACTGACACTTCATATTTGCGGATGTTAGCATGAACGCTTAGGTTTATGCCTTGGTATCTCCTAGCATCCATGAATAAAGTATTCGTACATAAGAAAAATGTACAACAAAATCCCAAAAAAGATCAAGCACAGTGGAAACAAAAAAAGAAGAAAAAGAAAAAAAATAAAATTTTATACCCCTGTATATATGTAAATCCTTGTATATAAATAATCTCTCTGTAAATAATCTTTCTGTAAATATTTTATTTATTAAATTATTTGTCGCCCCTGTAAATAAATAATCTTGTGCGTACATAAAAAAAAAAAAGAAAAAAAAAGAGCAGATAAATCCCTGTAAATAGCACTGAGAGGATGAGGATGTCCCCTGAACGAAGGTACGGTTGACGAAAGTAAGCTCCAAAAAGAAAGAAAAAAGAATATGTACAAAAATATATATATGTGCATAAAAAAGAAAAAGAGAAGCGGGCTTGCGAACTAATAAACGAAAACCAGAACACTCACCGGACGAAGAGGAAGTTGACTACGTCGGGGGATGGGATACACGTGTGCGCCCACCAGCATCTGGGCCTGTTGCCTCACCAGGATCATCAGGCTCGAGCAAAAATTGAGAAGGCTCTCCATGTAGGCTCGGGGAACCTGTAAGACCTAAAATTGAAATAAAGAACCAAGAAGAGAACGTGTTAGAAGGACTGACACATCTGGTTGAAAGAAGGGAGAGACACCAACCAAAAGAAAAGAAGTACCTGTTCATCCCCACCCAGACGCAGCTCTGGTACCTTGGGAATGGGAAGGGAAATGGTACATGGAATCCCGTGAGGGAAGGTAAGCATCTCCCAAGGTGCTGAAGGCAAGAAAGAAGAGGCCTCGGCAGGAGCAGCTCAAGAAGTCAAGGCACCGCCGGTAGCATCTCGGGCAGCTTGAGTAGTCGCACCACCACTAGCAGTAGCAGGAGGAGGACGATGACCTGTCACCGGAGGAGCCTGAGACGTCGAGGGATATCTGGCCTACGCCTTCGCAAGCTGGATGCCCATCGGATGCATCAGATGGTCGCGTGAAAAGACAGTGTACTCCCCCACAGCTAGGAAGTCCCTAGCCGCGAAGTCGTACAATGCCTCAACGGCGTCCTCAGGTGACATGGTTTGCGTCGACCTCATGCAAAGTGGAGGCAGCTGGGTGACCCAAAAAAGGTCCAGTCCCAGCATCTGGCGGGCTACTCGCTCGCCCAAGAACCACTCCCGGTGGAATAGCCCCTCTAGTAGGATCCTCCTCTAATGAGTCTGGCGGCTCCTTATCAGGTCCTCACCCACTCTGGCCTCCATGCCCTCCCATACTCGCCAATTCACCTACAAAGTAAACTCGGCACAGGTTACATATAAGAGGGATCACATAAATAGAAACAAACATGCGTAAAATTGAAATAGAACATGCATGTGC
>JAUTBS010343757.1:0-10590 GCA_032361285.1 Aequorea victoria | reverse complement strand
TATATATATTATTTTATAATTATTGAATACCAAAATGAGTTTGGGCCCAAATTTGACTTTGGGTCAAATTTTTTTTTGGGCTTATTCTTTCGACTTGTCCCCATTAATAATTCTCATAAATATTTTGGGTCATGAAAAATAAAATATTAGGCCCATATCTTAATTCCATGTTTGGGCCCATTTGAGTTTTAATTTATTTTGGGCCTCTTGGATTAGCTTAAGCTTATTGAGCTAATTCCATTTATTTTATTTTTGGGCTTCTCATACATTGGACTCTATTCTATTTATTTGGCCCATCTCCAAAATTCTTATAATATTTCAAGTGTTGAATTTAGCCTAGGAAATTTTTTTACCTTTTGGCCCATCTTAATTTTTATATTTGGGCCTTGTTTGGTTCTTAGCCCAAAGTTAAGTCTTTGGGCTTGCAATTTTGTTAATTTGGCTTAAAAAATAAGAATTGGGCCTAATCAAATAAATTTTTTGCTTATATAATTCTTTTAGCCTAATGTCCCAAATTAATTTTCTTTTGGACCTTAATTAATTTTTAGGCCCTAATAAACCAATTTCCAAGGTTTATTTCTTGGGCCTACACTTAGCCCTTTTTCTTTGGGCTTTCATAATCTTATATGGGTCTTCTCTAATTCTTGGCCCAACACTTGGGTTCAATTTCTCTTTTGAGCTTTATTTGAGCCTAATTCCAAGAACTAAATTCTTGAACCGATGTTTTTTCATTCCTTTCATATTTTCTATTATTTCTTTCAATTCTCTTTAACTTGGTCAACCCTTTGACCTATTTTAATTTTCTAAACATATTTCTCTCTTGACATTCAGGGTTTTGTTTCTCGAATTTAGAACTATGATTGTCATTCCATGATGCTTAGTGCTAGCTTAGCACTTATCAAAAATATAGAATGTCAAACAACCTTTGTAAATTATTTTGGACTTTACTTCACTTCATGAGCCCATTCACTTACTTTAAATCTTCCATGCTCAAATGTTGTTTGAGTTCTTACTTAGACGATTATTAATCTCATAATCGTGGGATGAAATTTGTATTTTGGTTTAAAGAATTATGGGTTGTTATATTCTACCCTCCTTAAAGAAATTTTATTCCGAAATTTTGATGTACCCGATACTCCTTAGGGAAATTACTTCAACGCCCTATTTTTTATTTCACCAAGATTTTCATCTCAACTTTAAAACTCATACTTGCTCTTTTCATACATCCTCCTTCTCCATCCACATAGTTTCTAGAATTTAATTTGGTCCCTTCTTATAGACTAGATAATTTCTTAACTCCACTACATATATTGTCCATTGAAAATTTGGTGACATGAAATTTATTATGCGACCAATTCGCATACAAAGGTTATTCAACAACCCTTCGTTGTATTTTTAATCTTAACTCATCTTTCTCTCAACTCCTTATTTACTCCTCAAGAGTAAACTCACATCATAAAAATTACCTGTTCGTAATCTTTAATTGATTGTGAACAAACTTCTTTACTTTATGTACGATGTCTCCATGGTTCCCTCCAGATTCCAAGTCTTAAACTTACCCAAAATTACAACCATCTCTTCCTCATGCCTATCATGACTATATCTTATAATCGCCGACATAATTTATTGACATAATATTTGTTTCCACATTCTCTTCTGATTAGTACATAAACTTCTACTCGTTTCTTACTTTTGCAAAGTGATCTCACGTGATCCTTCGTCATTCCTCATTATTTATTAGTAGATTCCCGCACAACACTTAACCAAGTTACTACCTTCTTAAGAGTAACATTAATTGTTAATGTGTAATGAATTCTATACAACTCAATAACCCTGAAAATTCTGCCCCTTGTTCACCGTTAACAACTTTCAATTCTATGTTTCATATCTTTAATTAAGGTTAGAACTCATAACCATTTGGAGGCTACCATCTCCAATCCAAACTTGTATTCAACAATAGAGGTGACCTCGTCTTTCATAATCATGTTATTTGTAGAATTTAAATTCTCATGATGATGACATTTCCTTGTTCTCGCCATCATATCACACATTTTTCTTACATGTTTTCTTTCACTATGCATATCAAGCTTTAGTCTCATAATTTAGTTTCTAGGACCCTTAATGCCTGAAAACGAATATCATTTATAAAATACTTCAAAGTCCATATCAATGTTCGCCACTGCTACGGTTTCGTACAATTGTTTCCAATAACATAACATTCACCCATCATTAAACAAAATAAGGAATACAACACAACACATCCTTCACTAGCTAATACAAGAGTTCTCTCAAAATATTCTCTAAGCAAGCTTCCATCCAAGGTGCGTGTTAGGTTCGTGATCATGTAGCATATATATAAGTTCACCTCTAACCGAAGACTTTCATCATTAAAGATGCTACCAAAGTTGCAAAGTTGCATCACTCATTAACTTGAGTCTTCAATCCCTTATCGGATTTCATCTCACACAATGTTTAACATTACTATCATTTCCAATCATGATTACACTTTTATTCTCTTTCTAGTATATCATAGAGTTCAACCCAACATATTCATTAATCAAACTTTTACTTAAGGTGAGCGTCAAGCTCACAATTGTGTGTCATTAGCATGCGTCTTTATCCCATGATCCAAGTTCTTGATTTTCACATTAATCATTCCTTATATTGGGTTTAGCATACTAAAACTCTCGATATCTTTGCCATCACGTCACAATGTAATGAGACTTGGTGCCAAACCTCACTGGCTTCCCTGGTTTAAACTTCATATTCTATTTACATTCAGCACAACTCAAGGTATTTCTTGTTACCTATTTCCACCGACTCATCCATCGCGCACTTCATTCTAAATTTTTGATGAAATGATAATACTATGCATAAACTTTTAGGGAATAATCCTCTTTTATATGCATAAAATAACACCATCTCTAACAATCTCATCTCTATAACGAGACTTTTAATGACCAACAGTGTGATAAACATATACCATGTCTACGTGCTACTCTACTAAGTCCTGGTTCTATGATCATCTCATCCATTCAAGAAACTCTACTTAGAATATTGTTTTTTGCTCTTTATCCATCTTGTCACTTACTTTTTTTCACTATCAAGGTTATACTATTTTTACTCCTTTGAGAATAAACTTTCTCATTCAATATGACCCAAGGTCCATATAGCAACCTATGATCAACGTAAAATTATTATAACACAAGAAACGCGCACCATGTATGCACATCTTGGACTAAGATCCAATTGCTCGTTTGACCCAATGGGAACAACCTTCCCAATTCTACGACTTACTCAACTTTCGAAACAAAAATTCTATTTATTAGAACTTCACACTCAACGGATATATTCTCCTACCTCGCTAGAATTATCTTTCCACAACCAAAACCACACTCTTAAACTGAAGCTGCATTCAATAGGTCTTCCTTCTCGAGCTCTCAAGCTCACACAAAACATTAGGGTTATCATTCCAACCCAAGCAATATACTTGGAATCGTGTTCCATTCTTTTACCACTTTCACCTTGAGTTCTCAAACTCATTCAAACTGCTAGGGCTATCTCCCTAATCCAAACAACAATATTTCTTTTATTAGAACTCTCTTCTCAACCTAATAAACTTAAATAGATTACATAGGTTATCATACTTAGAACAAAAGTTCTGTTCATTTAGAGTTTCTATCCTAACCGGATAGACTCACCTAGATTTCTAGGGCTATCTCCACAATCCAATCAACACACCTAGACTTTGGAATAGAACCACCAATTGCGCTAACGCATTTCTAATCAGATTTCTAAGCTAGTTAACGACACGTCCAAGTATAAGGGCAATAAATCCCTACCAATCACCTTGCTGTTAATGACTTAACACAGAATCCTATGGTCCACCATAGTACGAGACACAACTGAGTCCATAGAACCTATATCCTAGAACTCTAATACCAAAATGCCACACCCACTACCCTGAGAATGCATTTCCCTACTCGGAGTGATGCAACACAAGTTCACCTGATAAAAAACTTAATAAAAATACCAAGTATGCACTCCGCATCACTATCATCCATTCTATTGTTCTCAAAACTGACTTGAAATAAAAATTACATTAATTATAAGCTAATTATACAACACATACAGGATACACAATCCCCAATAACCAAAAGGAGAGTCATTGCTCTTCTTTCAACAGATTTCTCTTTGATGACCTCATCCAGGTCTCATACTTACATCACATGTCTCTGGACCTCAGTCGTATCATGGTGGACAACCCATCTACCCTGTAACAAGATCTACAAACACAAATGGTTACAAGAGAATGAGTTTAACATTATAATGAAATAAGACATACAAAAACTTTTCGCAAAAAATATGATTGAAAAGTAGTTTCACACATTGATAAGAATAGTTCTCATATGCCATATTCATTCATACTTGAAATACTTTTATCACTTTAAAGGAGTACGCTCAACGCCAAAGTGTTATATTTTTAACAATCATTTTATATAACATATAACTTCCAACACACGCTTTATAGTGCCCAAATAATTATTTACCTCATGACCGGGAGTTTCATCTATACCATAACCTCATTTACGACGCACTTAATTAGAGTAGCGGAGATGAGGGCTATTCTTTGTCACCAGTGGTAGGTGCAACTCACACCCATAAAGGGCAAAAGCCATAAAGGCTATCACATACCCATGAAAGACAAAAGTCATCAAGGCTATCTCACACCCATAAAGGTCAAAAGCCATAAAGCCTATCTCACATCTATTAATGGTAAAAGCCATAAAAGTTATCATACACAGGCCGAATACCTGCAAGACTTGGCACACTCAAAAAAAAATCATCATTTATTCCTGCAATATGATGTATCATGCTCTCATCAAACTTCTTCGTAAAACAAACTCCACGTTTGAGTACACCAATTATCAGCTCCATTATCAACAAGAGAACTTTCTTCGAAAAACATTTATGAGTTCATTCATCAAGCATGATATCAAAACATTTGAAAATAATAAAGATTCATCACATTTTATTATAATATAACAAGCCACTCTGACCTGATTTGAGCGTTTCATGATCCACATCTTTTAAACTTGAGGTGTTGCTACTCCATCCGCGGCTACCCCTCCGGGACCTAAGTTTCATAACCACACATGAATAAGAGTTTCCATATTTCTCATATGTATATATGAATGAGAACATCTAATGTCTCTTAGATGAACCTAAGATGACTTCATTCTTTAAGATTACAATATTCTCATTCATGGGTTCCTACAACCCAACCTGTTGTCCTCTTGGTCAAAATGACCAATTGAATTTTTATCATATTAATAATACTCTTGTATGTGTTAAGAATTCATTAGAGTTGCTAAGAACTCAAATACTTAGGCTTTGGTGCTTTGTTTCGCTTGGAACACCATTTCTCTTGATTTTTCTCAAAATTCAGATTCTGCCACCTCACTTAGAAATTCGCAATAAATTTGTAAACCTCTCTGTAATTTTTTTATAGTATTTTTTTGATTTAGAATAACGTGTTAGACAAATATATCTTGAAGGTATCAACTCCCAACTCCCTCCGTACATATGTCCAATTATTTTTATCAAAAATATAGTCCATTTTCAGTCCTTATTTCAAAGAATCTTAATTATTCAAAATCGGTTCAATAAAAATGAGTTTTATCATTTTTGTGTAAAAATATATCCTTATACCATTCTTTCCATATGTTTCTCACCTCAAGGGAATGTTTATACATTTAATTAAAATTCTCTAAAGTTTGGTTTGAATCTTTCCTCATTATACCTATAAATCAAAAATTAAAATTGGGGTATTAAATCATCTTTTTAAATCCCAATAAAACTCATACATGTTCTAGACATGTTAATATAACCCAAAAAATTCTAGAATTGAATTTACTTTAGGGTTTAAGTCTTTTTACATATTTTAGTTCTTGAATCCTTAAAATAATTTTTTTGAAATACTATGAACTAGGTTCTTTCTTCTTTCTAGGCGTGTTCTATCACCTTCCCTTTTGTTCTAAGTTCCGTGAATATGATTTATAGGCTTTTTAATATGTGATTCAATAACTTAAGATGTTAGATTCAAGATGTACTAACCTTTAATGATGACTATGGTAGGAGGTATTCATTTGATCATTCTTTTTCTTCTTCTTCTTCTTCTTCTTCTTCTTTTTCTTTTTCTCTCTCTTTCTCTCCCTCTCCTCTTGCATGAGAATTTGGGAAAAAGGAGAATGGGATCATGTCACCTTTATATATGCAAAGATTTGGTGATGAAATTACCCATTTACCCCTTATTTAGTTTTAATCCAACCATTGTTCCTTCATTTCTTACTCTAGTTTAGTTCAATCCTAACCAAATCTTAGGCTCCAAGAATCCTTGTGTCATATTTGGTATGAATAACCCATTTTCTCTAAGCCTTAAGGACTTGTATGGCAAAATAACTCAAGACAAAAACAGACCTAATGTCTTGTCAAGTGATTCTATATTTTTCTCATCATTTCCTTCTTTTTCTTTGACTACAAAAATGGTCACATCACTTTTCTCTCATCTTATGGAGATGTTTATGTGTATATCTATGTATGTGTATATCTTGATGACTCCAATAATTTCTTTTTTCACATCTCCTCCCATTTTTCTTTTTTTCTTTCTTTTCTTTTTTGAATGAAAAATTATCCCATCAGTCTTCTCTCCTCACATGAGAAATATTTGTGCACATACACATGTATATTTATATATGTATATTTGAGGATTAAAGAATTATTTTAGGAGAAAATTCAAAACTATAATTTATCTCATGGGTCCCACCTTCTCCTTTCTTTCTTCCTCCTTTTGTTTTTTTAAATAAAATAAATTAAATATGTTACATCACATTACCTCTTCCCATGGGATTACACATGCATGTGTAAACTATGCTTGCTTGCAAGAAAATTTTTAGAAAAAAAAATCTTCTAAGGTCACATCATCATTATTTTCCTCATTTTCTCTCCCTTTTTTTTTATTCTAAAATTATGTCACATTATTGCTTTTCTTCAATGAGAGATTTTTGGTCTAGGCAATATATATATATATTTGTTTTATTTTATTATTTTATTTTATTTTATTTTATAATTATTGAAGATTAAAATGAGTTTGGGCCCAAATTTGACTTTGTGTCAAATTTTTTTTTTGGACTTATTCTTCCTACTTGGCCACATTAATAGTTCCCATAAATATTTTGGATCATGAAAAATAAAATATTAGGCCCACATCTTAATACCATGTTTGAGCCCATTTGAGTTTTAATTTGTTTTTAGGTCTCATGGATTAGCTTAAACTTATTGGGTTAATATCATTTCTTTTATTTTTAGGCCTCTCATACATTGGGCTCTATTCTATTTATTTGGACCAATTTCAAAGTTCTTATAACATTTTGGGTCTTAAATTTAGCCCATTAAAAAGTTTTACCTTTTGACACATCTTAATTTTCTTGTTTAGGTCTTGATTGGTTCTTGGCTCAAAGTTAAGCTTTTGGGCTTGCAAATTTGTTAATTGGACTTAAAAAATAAGAATTGGGCCTAATCAAATAAATGTGACCTTAAATAATTCTTTAAGCCGAATGCCGCAAATTAATTTTTCTTTTGGCCCTTAATTAATTCTTAGACCATAATAAACCAATTTCCAGGATTTAATTCTTGGGCCTACACTTAGTCCATTTGTCTTTGAGATTTTATAGCTTCTTAACTTTCATTTAGGTTTTCACAATCTTATATGAGCCTTCTCTAATTCTTGATTCAACAGTTGGGTTTAATTTTTCTTTTGGATTTTAATTATTTTTGAGATTTACTTTATTCGAATTCCAAAAACTAAATTCTTGAGGTCATATTCTTTTATTCTTTCCATACTTTTCATTATTTCTGTAAAGTCTCTTTAACTTGGCCAACCCTTTAACCTATTTTAATTTTCTTAACATATTCCTCTCTTGACATTTAGGGTTTTGTTTCTCGAATTTAGAACTATAATCGTCATTCCATGATACTTAGTGCTTACTTAACACTTATAAAAAATATAGCGTCACACAACTTTTGTAAATTATTTTGGTCTATACTCCACTTCACTAGCACATTAACTTACTTTAAATCTTTCATGCTCAAATGTTATTTGAGTCCTTACTTATACAATTATTAATCTAATAATCGTGGAATGAAATTTGTGTTTTAGTTTAAAGAATTATGAGTTGTTACAACGGTACTGTCGGAAGTTTCGATCGCGAGTAATACAACTACTTGGGCACTGTAAAGCGTGAGTTGGTTGTTATATGTTTTATGAAAATTGTTGTTCAAAACATAACACTTTGACGTTAAGCCTATTTATTTTAGATAACGAAAGCGTTACAAATTTATGATCGCATGTGAAATATAAGAACTTTTCTTATCAAATATTTGAAACTACTTTTCAATCAATATTCATTATGAAGGTTGTCTTTTTTTTATGTTTCATTTTATTATAATACTAAACCCACTGTCCAAATATTTGAAACTACTTTTCAATCAAATATTTGGGTTGTAATTTATAATACGTGGTTATGGTCGAGAAACGATCTTGAACCTTATTATGTGTGGGGAATGAGTATTCTGTCGAACTCTTCATATATTCTAGGGATTGAGTATTTCGTAGTAGTTTATGAACTTTTGTTTTAATGCAAATTAATAAGTCTAGTATAAATGATTGAAGTTGATGTGAAATGCATCCGTAATCTAATGATTAAGTTTTAATCCGGTAAGATTGTGTCTACCCTTCCGAACAGATTAAATATTTTTAGGGAAGTGAATGTGACACAAATGATTAAATGCCTTACTTGGCCGCCATTAACAAAAGGGCCGCTACCCCTAGTTTCGTTCTCTCTCTTTTTTTTTTTCCTTTCCTTTCTTTGCTTTAGCTTTCCTCAATTTATTATGGTCAAAGATAAACACCAAAAATTCACTAAGAAATTATACAATCAGTATAGAAATAAAACTTACTTATACGCAACGAAATTGTACCTTCTTAATTAAATTAATATAACTCGATTATATAATTGAACTAAACAATTAAAAATCTAATAAAATAACATGAAATCTTACCAAATATTAATATTTCCAACCAAAACCAGTTGGTAATAAAATTCTCAATATAGAAGTATCACTTACAGTTTGTTTTCTTCCGAATTTAGTTCGTAACTCACTCTCCGTTCTGCTTTCAATGATTAGAAACCTTGCGAATTAATTTTCCTCTTCTCCAGAACGAGAACCCACAGGTTCTGCTTATTTTTTCCTCTCTTTATTTTTTTTGTTTTTTTTTTAATCACGGGTACTTTCCCGCTTTCGAAGCCCTTCTTTTCTATTACAATCATTACTTCATATATATATATATATCTATTAGTTTTTTAAATTAATTTTAGACAATTATCAATAATAAAAAATTATTTATAACAATATAATACAGAAAATTTAATTTAATCACGATTTTAAAATATTATTAATGCAATAACGTACATGATATTTGAATACATACTAATTCTAACATCTACTACCAAATCTTATAATAAATAAATAAAATTTTTAAATTTTTAATACAATCATCAATCTTCAAAATAAAATAAAAAAAAGTTAAAAAAATAATATCCATATATAGAGTTTAAACTCCAATAAAAACCAAACTAATTAAATATTGTAAATAAATAACAATTGCTCAGGACAAAAATAAGACAGTTTGTTTTGGATGAGAAATAAAATACCATTTATGTTTAAATTTGAAATTAAATAAGAAAGAAGATGGAGTTGTACTCTTAGTTGTATGATTCAATTTTAGGGTAATTTCAGTTATTAGTTCAAAATATTTATTAAAAATAAAAAATAAAAAATAAAAAAGATTAAATTTTGATTATTGAATTTAGATCCTCAGTTGTGTGACTTCTCCACAAAAGTTTAACCAATGGTATAATATTGTTACATAGAACCTACACTAGTTCCTCAACATAAGTCAGATTTTCCCTTTAACTTATTGGCTGAGAAGCCAACACATGTGATGGATCTAAAATGTACTTTCGTAACATTGAAACATAAAATACGCTATGTAATCGAGACAACTCTGACGGTAATGCCAACCGATAAGCTGTAACCCCTGTTGTCCTGAAATCAATCCAAAGAGGGGGTGAATGAGTTATTTGGCAAGCTTAAAACTTTTTCGAAAACTCTTTGAAATGCGGAAAATAAATTGCAGCAGAAATAGAAATGCTTAAAGTAAATAGTTTTAAGGAAGAGAGATGATACAACCAGATGTATAGTGGTTCGGTCCTCTTGATCTAGTCCACTCCCTAAGCACCTTGGGAGTTTTGAATTCACTAAACTGAATTATTCAAATGGGCGAATCGAAACCTCAGTACAATCAGATTTTTCAGATGATGAATCGAAACCACCTTCTTTTAGGCAAAGAGCAGCCGAAAATCAATAGAAGATGATGTAGAGAATTATTTCATTTGTATGAGATGATTACAACAATAAATATCTCACTTACAATAAGTATTCACTCACTCTTAGAAGATTTACAATCAA
>JAUTBS010343647.1:0-10590 GCA_032361285.1 Aequorea victoria | reverse complement strand
TCGTTGTCATCACAGGCATGACGACATCATCAGCTAAATGGAACTTTGATTGGGGAGTTGGAGGAGAAGATGAAGAGTCAGAACTGTTTGAATTTGCTTCTTCTTCTAGATTCTCGTGAATCTTAACTATTGAAGTCGATTCTTGAGTAAAAAAAGGGTGCGACAAGGTCTTTTGAATAGCAGCAACAACTTCCTCATTTGTTTGCAACATAACTCATTCTTTATCGGCTTTTGAGGCATTTGAAAGTGTTTGTAGTGCTTTTAGCAGAGTAAAACCAAAGACAGGAATTGATTTAGGCAGCACCGGGGCTTGCACAAGTGTGGCCGTAGCTTTTACCTTGCTTCAAGTTATTGGACCGGTGCTCTGAGTGTTAGAGCCCGAACCCGTTTTTGCAGCAGTCGAAGGCTTCGAATCTCCAACTTTGATTTGGAAGGCTTTTGAACTGTCATTCTTTGAAATCATTGCGAATTTTCTTTTTTGATGAAGAGAAGGGATGAGAGGCAGAGATTGTCCCACTGGGCGTGCCATAAATTTGTTGATAACAAATTTCGTGTTCGAAAATCAAGATAGAAAATTAGATGAACAAATTGAATTTGTATTAACTTTGGAAATGGATTACAATCTCTGATGGAATTTCAAAATTAAAGAAATAAATTCTCTAATTTTTCTCTTCAAATGTTGACTCGAGGGCTTGATAACGTGTTCCCGAATCGAATGGCGAAATCTCCTACTGATTTTGCGGAGCAGATGATGAAACTTGGATGAGAAAGATCTTCAGGGTTTTAAAACTTTAATCTGCAGAGCTCTCTCGTCGTCCTCGTTTTTCGTAGCTGTTGTCCCCGAATTTTGAAAACGGACACCCCTATTTATAGGAATGTGTGGTGAAGAGTCATGAAAAGACCCAAACCATTGATAATTATCTCTATTGTATTTATTTTAAAAGGAATAATTATCTAAGCATGTAATTATCTCTTTTATTTATTTATTTTAAAGAGATAATTATCTAATGGCATAATTATCTTTATTTTATTTATTTTAGAGAGATAATTATCTAAGTAAATAATTATCTCTATTTTTTTTAAAGAGATAATTTTCCTGTAACATAATTATCTCTATTTTATATATTTATTTTAAAGAGATAATTATGTACTTTAATTTGAATTGAATTTAGAGAAAATCTTTATTTTTTTTCTCATGTAGGTCTTATATGCCAAGTGACTTAATTTAATTAGCCCAAGACTTATTATTTGAAAAACTACATTATTTTACACGTGGCGCCATGTAATTGGATCACTCGTGCAATTTTAATTTGAGATCCTCTTAACACATGTCGATATTTGGTTAGTCAGTAATTGTGTTATATTTTTTTTTTATCTTGTGACACGTGACAATTTATGATAGGCTAAAAATTACATGCCTACACATACTTATAAAAAAACTAAAATATATAACAATAGCAATTAGCCAATTACAATCATAACTACTTTAATTTATTCTTTGTAAATTATAAAAGGTTGAGCTCTAATTAAAAAAATTCTTTAATAATTTTTTTTATCAAAATTATACTGTTTTTCCCTTCCCCTTTTCATTTTAAGAAAGGAATTTGCAAAGAGAAGAGAATATGCTCATTTCCCCCTTTTTCGTTTTCCAAAAATTGCATCATTTATAGGCTTTTTAAAATTTCCTTGGTAAGATTTTAAAATTTTGAATTCTTTTACAATATATTCATACCTGTATCATTTCTTTTTAATTCCTCCCAAAATTTCCTTGTGATGAGCTTCAGGGTTTTCTTTAATATATATAATTTTCAATTCTTTCTATCAAAATGATAAGAATTGCCACCTAAGAGCTCTCCAGACAAAAATTCTCTTTTGTTTAATATATATATATATGTATATATATGAAGGAGGCCGAGATCTGGCCAAGCCGGCCCAATGGGCCGAGTAGCATGAGTAGGGTCGAACCCGTGGGGGCCCGGCCTAAAAGGACAAAGCATGGTTGGACCAAGGATGAATTGTCGTTGTGGCCGAACTACCGGAAGTATGGCCCATGATCCAAGGTCAGAGGGCTCCCCTTGCGCTTGGCCGACAAAGGAGAGGAAGGGCCGAGATACACTGACCGAAGACGAACTCAGCATGTCGAAGTTCGTACGATCAAGGATCACGCCATAAATGTCCATTAATGCCCTGCACGCCTATGACAAGACAGTAGTGTGCCCTGCCATTAAATTCGGCACAGACACCGTCATTGCCAAAATTGGAACTGACACAAGGTTGTCAACGAGATCCTGTGTCGACTATTCCGGATGGACAACCTATATAAGGACGAAAGGAGGCATGGAGAAGGTACGCAATATTATCACTGGAAACCGTAATATCCTCACTGAACTTTCTCTCTGCCGTTTCTTTCTTCCCCACTTGACCAATACTTACCCGACCGTCGGAGGGGGCTTCCGGCAACACCCCGCTGGCCAGATCACGTTTTCTACTCTTGCAGGTCCTCCATAATGGATTTGGGATAGCCCGATAAAATTTCCATCCGATTCTCAATACCCTACGGATTCACCACCGTACATTTAGAGCCATTTGTGGGAACTCACTGGAAAAGCTTAACCATTGTCCATGACATCCCTTTCCAAAGCGAACCTGGGAGCGGACGACAACGAATCGGAAAGAGAGCATAGCGTGGTCGACAAACTGACCACGAGAAGGAATGACAAACAACACGGGAAGAGGCCCATATATCAAACTCCAAGGCGATTGGAGGACGATCTAGACCACAAGGTTACTATCAACGCCATGAGGGAAGAGATCGCTCAGTTGAGAGCGGCCCTCAAGGCAAAAAACTAAGAGAAAGTCCTCAACGATGAGGGCACAACAAGCAAACGAAGGACCGTATCACGGAGGAAAAACCCACCACCTCCGACGAAGAGGAGCCTCACCCCGACACTAGAGAGGGCGTCTAGGGGGCACACATGGCGCAGTGAGGGGAGCAACTATCTCCCTCCCACCGAGAATACTGGTCTGGGAAGAAGCAACACCCGCTTCTCCCACGACAGCCCCGATCTAAGGGACATCATTAGAAGGAGGAGAACGGCGAGAACGGTAAGCAAAGGCGAAAGGCGCATCGAAAGAGAAGAGGGGGCAGAACGGAGCCATTACTCTACGGCGCCAAGACGAGATGACAAAAGGGTAGAACCCAGTGCACAAATATCCCGGCCCCTCACCACACCATTCTTGTCGGTAGGTAGGCCGACCTCCCCTCCAGCAGCCCGCAAGCACCTCACCACACCGTTCTCAGACAGAATAGAGACTCTTGTGCCGCCAAAAGATTTCTCCCTACCAAAGTTCACATCCTACGATGGGAAAATAGATCCCAACACCCACATCAGTCACTACCGACAGATGATGACACTGTGGAGTAGACACGACGCGCTTATGTGCAAAGTCTTCCCCTCCAGCCTTGGAGAGACCGGTCTGAAGTTGTTCGACAGGCTGTCTGTGGCATCTGTCAATAGTTGGGGTAAACTGACTTCAGCTTTCGAGGCCTGCTTCATCACATGTGTAAAGGTCCCAAAAGGTATCGACTCGCTCCTTGCTCTAAGAAAAGGGAGGAAGGAAACGCTGCGAGCCTATGCAGGACGATACTGGGAGACCTACAATGATATCGGCCATTGCAGAAAAGAGTTGGCCGTAGCATCCTTCAGGCTCGGCCTAGCCCTGGGAAGCGAGTTGAGGGGCGCCTTAACGATGGAGCCTCCCCAAAAGATTGAAGATCTAATCCGAAAGGTGGAACAGTACATTACAAGGAAGAGGATGCTGGAGGAGCCGAAGAGGAAGGTGCAGGAAGCCCCAGGAAGATCGGCACCAAAGAAGCAGGAAGTCCATTGAAAAAGAAGAGAAGAGACTTCGGAGGAGTAGAAGAGTTCGACCAACCTGGCCGGTACAATCGAAATGAGAAGTTTGGCCGATCAGAGAAAGACTCGCGGATTGCAGTTAATACAATTTTTAAAGAATCGATCTATCGAATCCTTCCTCGGATAAAGGACAAGCCATACTTTGTTTGGCCCCAAAAAATGCTTGAGGTAGTTATCAAGGCAGCCATTAGAGACAAGGTACGGTGGAGGTGCTCGTATCATAAGGAGGTGGGACACCGAATAGAGGACTGCCACTCGTTCAAGAGGTACTTAGAGGACCTAGTAAGGCAGGGACACCTCAGAGAGTACATAAATGAGCAAGGAAACCAAGGGCCGAGCCAGAGAAGGGCCCCACCCGCCGACCAGAGACGTGCACCCGAAGCTGAGCAACCGAGGGGTGAGATAGTCGTGATCCACGGTTTGGTGGACCACAGCGAAGGGAATGGCCTAAGAGGCCGAATACAGAAAGCTTGGCACCAACAGGCCGTGATGTAGGTATAGCCGGCCAAGAGGTCGAGGGTCGAGTATGCAGCAGCCGAAATATCATTCACTGAGGCCGATTTAGATCGGGTTCAGCATCCTCACAATGATACTCTGGTAACAACTTTGAATATATCAGGATTCAACGTGAAGAGAATCTTGGTAGGTTAAGGTAGCTCGGTTGAGGTCATGTACTACGACCTGTTCAAAAGGCTCGGCTTGAGCGAAAGGAATTTTACGCCATTGCTCACTCCCTTAGTTGGATTCAACTCACAGTTGGTGTGGCCCCTTGGGAGGGTCAGGGTCCCTGTTCGAGCCGATTCTGTTACGGTCGAGATAATTTTTTTGGTGGTGGATGTACCTTCAGCGTACAACGCCATCGTGGATAGATCATGGCTGCACGAGCTTAAAGCAGTACCGTCCACCTACCACCAACTGATGAAGTTTCCTAGAGAGGATGAGATTGAAGTTATTTACGGCAACCAAGTCGCCTCAAAGGAGTGTTTCGTGGCCACCCTCAAAACAAAGCGGACCACGGGACAAGTACAGCTGGTCAAAGTTTCGAATCAACAGGTCTTGGAGGATGTCGGCAGCGAGGCATCAGACAAGGCTGTGGAAGATCTTTTGACAATCCCCATCGACGACACTAACCCAGAGAAATTCTTTCTACTTGGGTAAACTTTAGCCGAATCATAAAATGATGAGATGGTGGCTTTCCTGAAGGATAATATCAAAGTCTTTGCTTGAACACAGTACGAAATGCCCGGGGTGGATCCTGCCTTCATCTGCCACCAGTTCAACATTAGCCCGGCATACCGGCCCGTAAAATAGAAAAGTCGAAGGTCGGCCCCCCAACACGTCGAGGCCGTTGCCGAGGAAATTACCAAGCTCCTGGAAGCAAACGCCATTTGAGAAGTCAATTATCTAGATTGGTTGTCAAACACGGTCGTAGTGAAGAAGGAGATAGGGAAATGACGGGTATGCGTGGATTTCACAAGCTTGAACAAAGCTTGCCTGAAGGACAGCTTCCCCCTCCACAAAATCGACCAGCCGTGGACTCGACGGCTGGCCATTCTCGCATGAGCTTTCTCGACGCTTATAGAGGGTACCACCAGATCTCTATGCACGACCCCGACCAGGAGAAGACCGCATTCTTCACACCACTGGAAACTTACTTCTACAAAGTCATGTCGTTTGGCTTAAAGAACGTGGGGGTCACCTAGCAGAGGATGATGACCAGAATGCTCGGAGGAATGTTGGGGAGAACAATGGAGGCCTACATTGACGACATGGTAGTTAAGTCCATGCAAAGGGAAGACCATCTCGGTGACCTCCAAGAAATGTTTGATATTCTAAAATGGCACAAGCTCAAACTGAATGCCTCAAAATGCTCTTTCGGTGTTGGGTCTGGTAAATTCTTCGGCTTCCTCGTGACGCGTAGGGGAATCGAGGTGAATTCGGACCAGATCCAGGCGATACAGGCCGTACAATAACCAAGGATGGTTAAAGATGTCCAAAAATTGATGGGAATGGCCGCGGCCCTAAATCGGTTCATCAGCCGCTCTTCGGACAAGTGTCGACCTTTCTTCCAGGATTAAAAGTGAAACCCGACCTTCTAATGGACCGTGGAAGCCGATGCGGCCCTCGCAGAGCTTAAAATATACCTGGCATAACCTCCACTCCTTTCCACTCCAGTGGGAGGGGAAACTCTCTACCTTTACTTGGCCGTACCACATCATGCTGTACGTGGAGTGTTGGTGAGGAAAGAAGAACGACGACATCAGTTGGTCTATTATGTCGGCAAGACGCTATCCGACGTCAAAATAAGGTATCAACCCTTGGAGAAACTGGCCTATGCCCTTGTCGTGGCTTTGAAGAAATTAGAACACTACTTCCAAGCCCACCCCGTCATGGTCCTCACCGAATACCCTCTCAAGGCGTTGCTCGGTAAGGTCGACCTCACAGGAAAAATCTCCAGATGGGCCGTGGAGCTCGGTGAACACCACATCAGTTTCGATCCAAGAACGGCCATCAAGGCCCAGGTCCTGGCCGATTTCATCGCAGAGCTCAACCCATATGCCGAACCAATGGCTGCCGAAGTTGTAAAGACAGCGATCGCTCCACCGACCGAACCACTGCCCACCGAAGTTGAAGGGGTAACGAATGGCCCACCAGCTCGGCCAACCCACCTTTCCCCACCAAATGAACCCCAGAATGCCAACCCTGACGAGATAAGGACGGCGGCCGAAGAGGTAAACAGGCCAAGCTCCTTCGCCGGGATCTCCGAGCCCCAGAGTTCTGAGCTCGGGGGGATAATCCCCTCTTCTACATGGAAAAAATCTTCGGGAGAAGCATGAAGACTACAGGTTGACGGCGCATCAAACAACAGGGGTACAGGGGCCAGCATCGTCCTGACCTCACCAGAAGGGGTGACAGTAGAACAGTCTTTAAAACTTGATTCTCACACCTCAAACAACAAGGCCGAATACGAAGCCCTCATGGCCAACCTCCGAGCGGCCAAGAGGTTTCACATGACCGAACTTGAAGCGTACAATGACTCCCAGTTAGTCGTTAACCAATTAACAAGAATATATGAGGCCCAAGACGACAGGATGGCACGGTACCTAGAAAGGGCCAGAAACGAGATTGGAGGTTTCAAAGCCTTTCGAATTGAACAGGTCGGGTGAGAACCGAACAACCACGCTGATGCCCTCGCATCCCTAGCCATGACAAGAATCTCCAGCTACAAAAGGCAGATCACGGTGGAAGTCCAAACCAAATCCAACATTGAAGAAGAACCCATTCCAGAAGAAGTCCTCCCTGCAAACCTGGTGTAACACCCCCTCTCCCCAGAGGATAATTAATCCCAATGTGGAGGGGTGATACTGCTCACCTAATCCATAACAAACATAATATAATACGGGATGCACTCCGCATTGCCCCAAATAAAAACATCGTCAAATATTCTCATATGTCATGCATACATCTCACTAAGTGATACTCCATCCCGATAACCAAAAAGGTAAGCTAACTATGGGATACTCAATCTCAACTATAAAAAGATAAACAACATCGTAATTATCTGTTAACTTGTTACAAACCAACTATAAATATTACAAAAAGGTCTTCTTTTTCTCGGCACTAGTGGATCAAAGTCTACCACAAATTATAATCTGCAACCATAAGGTTATAGGAGAGTGGGCTTAGCATAAAATAAAATAAGATATAAAAATATCACTGACATAAAACATTTTATATAAAATAACACCACTCACACATATAAAAGGGTTTCCATGATTCTTAAACATCATACATTGAAATACATTTATTCAAGCATTTCAACTCAACATCCATGTGTTATAACCACAAGTATACATAAGTATAACACCACACCCAACGCACACGTATAATACCCAAGTAGTCATTTAACCTCATGACCAGGAGTTCTAACGGTACTGTTATCTCATTACAACGCATTTATAATTTAGAGTGGCGAGTAAGAGGGTCACTCATATATAACACTAATGGTAATTGTATACACCCACAATAGGGCTTTGTCCACCATTGGACCTCCACCCTCTTAGAGGCAATGCCTTTAAGGCTATCCAACACCCACATAATGGGTAAAGCCTTTAAGGCCAAATAGCACCCACACAAGGGGTAAAGCCTTTAATGGCTATCAGGCACCCACACACGGAGTCTTCCGGGATAGTTACCCACTATAACTTGGCATATACAAGCAACACATACAATCCAAGATACATTTTAATCTCATAATTTACATAGAAACATGCTCACATTTGATAAAAGAGAAGTAAACTTTATTTAAACACCAAGACATGCTTTTAGGAAAACACCCATGAGATCATCACACAAAACATGTTATTCAAAACATTTATAAGAATTCAAGTTCTCTACATTTCATTTTACACAGGCTAGCCACTCTCACCTTTCACTTGGGAGCTTCACAATTAACCTCCTTGATTGCTAGGCAACTCCTCTTCGTCAGCGTTCAAACCTCCGGGACCTAGATTACACAATGAATCATGTATAAGAAATAACTTCATATGGTCCCTAACACCTCATGCCATGACCCTATGGTTACTCAAGGCTCTTAGTTCCCAATGGAACATGTTCTACCCTCAAACTTAGAAGTTTCCCCATTCTATGATGCTCGGTGAATTCAATTTAAGGGACTAAACCTCTTTAATAATTCTTGATATAATTTTAGAGGATAGATATGATCATTAGGTATATTTTTTATGAAAAAACCTAAGGCCAAAAGTGGCTACAAAGGCTCAAAAACTAACTAGAAAAAACTATATCTTTCTACTTTGGGTCGACTCAGGATAGGGTTTGGTCGACTCACGAGGCTCTGGGTCGACTCACTTCTCCTCCGGGTCGACTCATGGTGCCCACAGAGGAGTTTGGGTTGAGACAAGGGCTGCCACACATCAACTCATGCACACTGGCTGGGGTTAGGTCGACTCACGTGGTGTTTGGGTTGACTCATGCTGCGTTAGAATTGATTTGGGGTCGATGCATGGGCCGAGACACTTCGACTCAAACGTACTGACAGAACTTGGGTTGACTCACGCAGACGGTCTGTCCTTGGGTCAACACCCACAGAGGCTTGGGTCAACTCAAGCCCCCGCCTGTCAAAATAACAGAGAGCAAAAACTCCCTAAGTCGACACCCATAAAGCTTGGGTTGACTCAGGCTCTCGCCTATCACAAACAACAGAGAGCAGAAAATGTCTGAGTCGACACCCATGAAGATTGAGTCGACTCAGGCCCTCGCCTGTTAGAAAACAACAAAGAGCAAAATCTTGGGTCGACTCACATAAGGTTTGTGCCGACTCAAAAGGTGTAAAAATGCTGAAGCTCTGTTTCTGTGTTTCTCTAAAACTAAGGGACTGTTTGGGTGAAAAACGTGGTTTTTTCACTTCACTCCAAGCTCAACAACACTTGTAAACTTCTCTCCCCCACATCCATATCATTCAACACTCCAAAATCCCTCTCAATGATCTTTTTATCAAGATTTTAGAAAAAAAATCTAGGTTTCTCCCATTAAGGTACCCAACCGTGGTTAACATGGAGATCTACAAATGCATGGTCTAGGGCTAGGGAGGACTGAGGAAAAAGGTTCTATACTTCGATTAAGGAAGGTATTTCATGATGTGAACCGTATGAAAGCTTAGAACACGATTCTTACCTCAAAAACTCAAGAACAACTTCAATAGCGATTTACGCCTCTCCTCTTCTCCTCTTTCTTTCGTCCGTTCTACAAATGGTGTAGAAACACCCCACTACTCCAGTTCCAGAACTTTCAAAGCTCCAGGAAGATGTTTCACTCACTCCCTCTCACAATTTGAACACACAACCAGAGAAGAACTCTCAGATTTCTACAAGAGAAATGGTGGTTTTTGGGTTTGCTCTAGAAAGAGAAAGAGAAGAGACTTTCCTTGGGTTTCACAGAGAGTCTCGAAAAGATGGAAAGGCAGAACAGATGGGACAAGAGGTGGGGCTGTCAGTCACCTCCCCCTTACATGCTGAATGTCCCCCAATTAAGATCCTCTACTTAAAAAAATTATCCCACACTCTATTTATTTGAGGAAATTGGCAATTAATTCTCCCAACTATTCAGATTTATAAATTGGCCACAATTAATTTAGTAATTACCATTCTAATCTTGATTAATCATTAATTATTTCTAAAATATCATTTAGAAATTATGAGATGTTACACTTAATACATGATTTAGTTCCTGAAATAACTTCAAAACTTGTTAAATACAAGATCAACCTCAATCGTGAGTGTTAACCATAGATAATCATTTAAATATAATTGAACGTAGATTGATTTAATAACATGTATTAAGAGATATTCAAAACAATATTTAAAAGATAGATCATCTTAACTTATTGAAGTTTTGTTTGTTATCATTAAAATCAATAAACGATTTAAACATCAGGGCTAACAATCTTCCTTTTTTTTATGATGACAAACAATTTTAGAAAAACTCTTGATAGGATAAACTATATAATTTGAAATGCTCCCCCTAAAGAGGTGCTTCCGTTTTCAAAATTTTAAATTAATCTTTCAAACGTCTCGCCTTTGTTTATTTCTCCCCCTTTGTCATCTCAAAAATAAAAAATATGCATACATAACATAAATGAGAAACAACATTTATT
>JAUTBS010343425.1:0-10591 GCA_032361285.1 Aequorea victoria | reverse complement strand
CCCTATTCTCTAGTATATGGGATGGAAGTTGTCCTACCTGTAGAGCTAGAGGTTCTTTCTCTCTGAGTAATAGCATAGTACAGTATACCAGAAGCAAAATGGCAGAGGGATCATTCCGATGACTTATTTTTGTTTGACGAAAGGAGACTGAGGGCGCTCTTTCATGTTCAAGGCTATCAGAAAATGGTAGCCCAGGCGTTTAACAAAAAGGTCAAAATCCAAGACCTCAAGGAAGGGAACCTAGTGCTCAAAGAAATTTGATCCCCTATCTTTGATTCAAGAGGGAAATTCAAACCAAATTGGGCTGGGCCATATATAATCAAAGCCATTATGACGGGATGAGCCGTTATTGTTATGGATCTGGATGGAAACACTTTCAATACCCCAACCAATTTGAACCAACTAAAAAGTACTACCCTTAAAAAAATATGAAAATAAGAGAGGCTCGCTGGGTTTAAAAACTGATAAAACTAATAACCCAGGAAAAAGTAAGAGCAGCCCGCAAGGTTAAAAACCGGAAATGACAGCTTTGGAAAAACAAGGGTATCAAAAAAGGAGAGTGTTAAAATCCAGAGTAAAAAGCAAACCAGAACTACGTTGTGGCCTGATTCCTTTTCTTTGGGATAAGTAGGCAACTTCAGTTCGAAATTTGGCCCAAACTTGTACATAAATAAACCTTTCCCACATAAAAAGAGAAAAAGAAAAGGAGAAACACAATTTACCCAAGTACTTTATCTTTTCAAAACCCTCTATCTGATTATGATTTCAATGTAAAGATCTTTTTTAAAATTCTTTGATTAATTTTTATTATATGATAAAAACGAATATCAAACGCACGAAGTGAAAAGATCAAAGATTAGAAAATGAAGGATTTTTCATTACTTAGCTTTAACAAATAAAGTTTGTATATGAAAAGGGAAAAGTGCAAATTCTAAGTCTTTTTCTAAAAACAAAAACAAAATATAAGAAAAATAACATAATAACGGAAGTGCAATAGGAATAACTTGGCTGAGTCCTCTTTTCTTCACATCATTGTCTTCTTCCCACTCTATATCCCTTCCCAGCTGTATGGATTACACATCAGAAAGGCATTACTCAGGGATCTCCTGAGCCAATCATCATTCGAGATGACCAGAACTGCCGATAATACTCTAGAAAAAGAGTATAATGAGAAGAAGTGGTCATGTGAGCCGCTGTAGGAGGGCACGATTGAGCACAAACCAGCTGACGCAGAATGCGAGAAGGAAAAGAGAAAGTGGTTAGCCTCAAGCCTATGAGCAAGACACCGAGATACTCCATAGTCGAAGCCATCGCAACAGGAATAGTCCACCAGGGGCAATGCCAGCAGATCTTTTCACCATTTTGAGCCTCAAATAAATCTTGTCACTCAGCCATGGTAATGAAAGGGCATCAAATCCCTCTTTACAGAAAGGCTCTCAGAGTATAGACTCCAGCCAACTGATACTTCAAAAGGTTCACCTTCTCCATCAACCAGATTTGAGAGAAAAATACATAAAAAGAGAGTTGAGTGGAAAAATTAAAAATGCAGGAAAATGAGAGCAGAGCGAAGAAATTGAGAGAAATATGTAAAATGAGAGCTTCGAGAGATACCTGGAGGAGTAGGGGACTGCCCGCAAAAGCAAAAGAGACACCGAATTGCACAACGTCCAGACCAATCTGTGTCTCGGCCAAGATCAGTGATATAAAATTCTTGCCTTCCTTTATTTGGGAGGCTACCTGTACTAAGGTAATGGTGACGTCGTCATCTCTCGGGAAAAGAAGGGAATGGGCCAGAAGACATATGCACAAGGCATAGCGATGACAAGACTGCAAAGAGAAATCATAAAGAGAGCCGGCATGGCAGAAGTGGCTCACCAGACAAGATATGTCAAGAACCCCACCATTCAGAACAAGAGAGGGTTCACTACCGCTCAATCCACATAAATCCCTTAAGAGATTCTTTGGCCTCACAAGAGGTGTGGGAATCAAAATCTTCTCTCGAGGGAAAAGATGTAGAATAGCTTCAAACTCTTTGATGGTCGGACAAAGCTCTTCATCCCCGAGTCTGAAAGTATGAGCCACCAGATCCCACAACTGAGTTGATGCCTTCAGGAAATTTCAATCCATCCTCACGAACTTTAAATGAAAAAGAGCGTTCAAACCAAAATTTACAAAATTGGTTTGCTCGATCTTAGTAAACTCATCGATCTAGTAAGAGAGAGAATTTTGCGTGGAAGAAGCCATGTTATAGAATCAGAGTTGGCTGTTAAAACAAGGTTGGACATCACTTTATTGAAAATTTGAGGGGCCCAAACCTAGCTTGAACCTGGTTTGAACCTGGCGTGCACCACCTCATCCTAGCGCGCGCGCCACCTTTGCTTCTAAGAAAGCAGTTTTGTTCTCCCTTTCTGCTTTATGTTTGAGTTGTCACCACCGACACTTAATATCTACGAGTGATAGCGTAACCGCTTCGCTCTATGCCTTACTATCTACTAACATTCATGAATATACATTCGTACAAATATAAAAATACAATGAAATCCCAAAAAAGAGCACGCTTTTTCTTGTAAATAAATCTTGTAAAAATATTCTTGTAAATAAATTTTGTAAATAATTCTTGTAAAAAAATCTTGTAAAATAATCCTTGTAAAGAAATCTTGTAAAATAAAAAACATGTACATAGAATACCCTGTAAATATAATTCACCTGTAAATAATTTCCATGTAAATAATTCCCTTATAAATAAAATCCTTGTATATTCATGTACATAAATAACCATTCATGTAAATAAACCCTGTACATATCCAATACATAGCATATTTTGTAAATAAATCCATGTTCAAAGAAACACTGTACATCTGTACATATCCTGTATATAGCATAACCTATAAATATTTTATGTACATGCATAATATCGTGTACATAGCAAACCTCTGTAGATATGCGATCCATGTAAATAAAATGTCATCGATGTATATAAATAAAAATATTCATACAAAAGAGGAAATGGTAAAGAAACTAAAAAGAATGATGAATAAAATTTCCGATTAGGCACGAAGGCCTATCCCATCCAAATAAAAATATATATGCAAAACAAAAAAAGTGTATCTCAGGTGTACATCCAATAAAATGAGAAAAACACGAGATATCATAATCACGTCGACGACGAGTACGACGCGGAGGCTCCGGGATAGAAGATGCAGAAGTGTTGGCATTCCCCGAGTCCAAGTCGTTATTACTGTCGGTCTGACCTGCCCGGATCCCAACCCGCGGGATAAATCCCCAGGAAATGACTGTAAATGGACCAGCAGCAGACGGAGTGGCGGCACGGGAGGACGAGAATGTCCCATGAACGAAAGTACGACTGACAGAGCGAGGCTGCAAAAAAAGAGAATGAAAGAATAAGTACAGTCAGAATATGTACATATGCGAAAATAAATTTTAAAAAAAAGAGAGAAAGACATACGAGTAAATAAACAAAATAAGAATACTCACCTGGCAATGGTGAGGGTGAGGATGAGGAGCCTGGGGGATGGGATTCACTTGTACCCCCACAAGCATCTGAGTCTGCTGGCTCACTAAGATCATAAGACACGAAATAGTAGCGAGGCAGTCCTCCATGAAGGCTCGGGAAGCCTGAGGAGAAACTTGAAAAGAGCCAAGAAAAAAAAATGTTAGACGGACTGACATATTTGGTTAAAAGAAGTAGAGGCATAAAATGAAGAGAGAAAAGTAGGAAGTACCTACTCATCTCCACTGCCAAGGCATATCTCTGATACCTCGGGAATGGGAATAGGAATAGAACATGGATACCTATAAGGAAAGGTATTCACTACCCGAGGTAATGGCAAAAAGAAAGGACAGGCCGAACCCGGAGTGTGAGCCCGAACGCCAGCAGCAGAGGCAGCTCAATTAGTCGGAGCACCACTAGAAGCAACAGGAGAAGGACAACCACCAACCACCAGAGGAACCTGAGATGTCGAGGGCTTTCAGACCTTCACCCTTGCAAGCTGGATGTCCATTGGATGCATCAGGTGGTCGCGCAAAGGCAGCATACTCCCCCTCGGCTAGGAAATCCTTAGCCACGAAGCCGTATAATGCCTCGATGACATCCTCAAATGGCATGACATGCGTCAACCTCATGCTGGGTGGATGTGGCTGAGTCTCGGAAATGATTCGGCCTTAGCGACTGCCAGACTACCCGCTTACCTAAGAATCACTCCCGGAGGAATGGACCCTCGAACAAGATCCTCATCTAAGAAGCCTGATGGCTCTTCATTAGATCCTCGCCTTCCCTAGCCTCCAAACCATCCTACAACCGCCAATTCACCTGAGAAATAAGCTAAGCACAAGTTACATACAAAAGGAATCGTCGAAAGCAAAATCAAACATTCATAAAATTAAAATAGAACATACTTGTGCGGGGGATAGATGATCCAGGTACAGACGGTAGGTGATCAAATCTTTTGCATCCTCTTTCCTCTCCCGGGTACTCTGACCCCACCGAGCTGCCCACGAGATGACCTGGGGATCAGGGTGAGTGTTCTCTGGAGTCGAGAAATCCAGGAACTCGTAGGCCCTTAGCCGTAAATAAGAAGAAAAAAAAGATACAACAAAAACAAATAAACAAAATAAGTATTAGGCCAGGTCAATAAAGGATGAGGTACAAATGAACTAAATAGACAAAGAGTGTGATCAATATCATACCTCAAAGATCCCCCAGTACCCTATCACGGACATCTCCTTGGCCCGACACACGTGTTACCTAAAGGGTGACCCTAGAGCGGGGGTGAATAGGGTCTTTTAAAAATTACTTAGAGTTTTAAAGTAATAATTAAAACAGTAATAAACTAGCAACCTATAGATGCATATATAAGTCAGAGATTGATGATAGAGTTAGAGAGCGACACAAAGGTTTATAGTAGTTCGGCTATCACAGCCTACATCCACTCCTCAAGCACCTCTTGAAGATTTCTTCACTATGGATAAAGCACTTACGGGTGTACTCCAAACCTTTACAAGATCCATACAGCTGCGTTCCAAAGTTTTTACTGCTTCTAGCACTTGTGATCATTTACAGAAGATAATCTAAGCTACATTTCCAAAGCTCACAACTTCTAGTACTTGGTTTCTTCTCCTTTGTGTGCTACACCACACACAAAGATTAGTAGCAGGTAACTCACCTCTACTTTACAGAATTGTTTATAGTGTTCTTGATATTAGAACATCAAATAGTATGATACTCTCTTAGAAGAGAAGGTAATATAGTAAGCTCTTAAATGTAAAATACAGAGAATGAGATTTTATAGAATTGACTTCTCTGTAAATGACAGAATTGAACTTCTCATGAACTGATATAATGTGATTGATGCTTCATTGATGATTTTTGTATCAGACTGAGAGTGAGTGTATGAGAATGATAAATTCTTTGTATTTCGAGTTCTCTCTTGTGTTCTACGTTGTATGTTTTGTTCTTTGAAATAATAGAGCATTCCTTTTTATAGCCTCTATAAAATAACCATTGAAGCTTTTGAATATTACGATCTAATTCTTCCTAAAATCAAGCAGCGATTTGATTTGATCTAATATGATTTGTAATCTTCCTTAAATGTAAATTCTATCCTCAAAGAGCCATTGCAATTCAAATCTTTATTCTGAAATCGTGCTAGAACTTCCATCTTTTCTTCGCATCAAATCTCCAAAATTACGTAACAAGATATTCCTTGATTTGTTCCTCGAATCTTGGTGATCTGATTTAAAATATTTTGGGATCATTCTTTATACCAAAATTGAACCTCTGTAACTTAAAATTGATCCTTAAGTCACGTTAGAAGTCAAATAAATCCTTTAAAAATCACGCACTAAGATCGCGCACTTGTGTCGACTCATATTGGCTTGTGTCGACCCAAGATTCTCAAATCACGGGATCTGCTTGCTTTGTGTCGACCCATGACAAGAGGTGTTGACTCAAGTTTCATGTTTCTCGACTGTGTGTCGACTCGAAATACTTCAGTCTCTGTTTTCTGTTTCAGACTTTGATTGTGCCGACTCATGTGAAGATGTGTGTCGACTCAAAATACTTCAGCTTCTGTTTCTTTGCTCTATGTCGACTCATGTGGAATGTGTGTCGACTCAAAATGTTGATGCCTTTGTATCTTTGACAGGCCTTGACTTGTGTCAACTCATGTGAGGCTTGTGTCGACCCAGGTTATCTTGTGTTGGCTGAAATGTTGCATTGTGTTGACTCTGTCTGTCTTGTGTCGACTCAGATCTTCTTTGTGTCGACTCATGTCCGTCTGATTGCCAAAATACTAAATCGATGTCTCTTCTGTGTCAACCCAAAAAGACTGAAAGCTTTCAAACTGATTTTCATTGATTCTGAGCTTTAGGTTATGTTTGGTATGATTCCTGAAATATCTTAACAACTTATTAACACATATGGTCAACCCTAATCATGAGTGTTAACCTTTTCATAGACATTTAAATTCATTTGAACTATTTTTATTTATTTATACAAATATACATTCTCACTAAAACCATTTAGATTTTAAGGCTTTGTTTGTTATCATTAAAATCAATTTAATTCATTATAAAATCTTGGAGCTAACAATCTTCCCCTTTTTGATGATGACAAACAATTTAAATACATTCATTAATGTAAGAAAAACATTTTATATGATTCATCAATTGTTTTGAAAAACTCCCCCTAAAGATATGCTTCCTCTTTAAAAGAGATTTCAAAAATATTTTATCAAGATATAAATCAAACATGATAAAGCATTTACTTGATATCAATTAGGTATAATCAGACATATTCATGACAAAATCATTATGATACTAATAATTGATTGTAAAATATTTTCATGATATAAAGATTTGATATCAATTATAACCTGAACATATTATAAATTTTGATACAAAATATGGTGGTACCAATTATTGATTTGTGATATAGTGATACCAATCAAACAAAAAATTTCTTAACAGATGATACCAATTGAATATTGCTTGAACAGATGATACAAAAAAACATAAAGGATTGTGAACTGGTACCAAAAATTATGTAACTTATTTCCTTCTTTTTTAACTATTTCTCCAATTCTTATTTTTATCCTATTTTTTTTCCTCTTTGTCATTTCAAAACGACAAGGGTTAAAAAATAGAAAATATTCATACACCAACTCAAAGATAGCATTCATAAAGAAGTAATCAGCTATTCATAACAACAATACAGAGAGGGAAACCAAAAAAAATTCATTTCATTTACAAATGTATGTTTTGTTTTACAACCCGGAGATAATTTACAAGGAAAGAAAAAAAAAGACGGAAAAAGCTATCTAGAAGTCATTCATTTACTTCTTCCATTTAGCTTCATGTTGAGCGTATGTTTATTCTTTATTTTTCTATTTGCGTTTGTACGTGGCTGCTTCCTTCTTTTCTTCAGCTTGCATTTGGGAAAAAAGATCAGATTGAAAGAAATCTGTGGGGTCCTTTGGTTTGACTGACTCAGCCATTTTCTACTTTCCTTTGTCTTTGCCCGAAGACTGGCCCTTTTTCTTGGAGGTAGAAGACTTGAAGTCTTTGGCCGAGATTTCCTCAATGTGAACTCCTTTGACTGGAGCTTCTGACTAGTTGAGGCTTTTTCTTAAAAGTCTTGCAGCTTTGTCTTCAGGAGTTTTCAACCTTATTTCAGCCCAGTCCATGAAGTCATGAATATTCTTTAGGACTTCAGTCATCTATCCAGTGGGTCAATGCTTGTAATCAATGCGTATAGCTTTGAGGACATGGCACTGGCGACAAAGAATTTATTCATCTGCCTCTTTATGTCTTGACCCAAGGTAAGGCGAGTTTGGCATACACCATCTATTGGGGCATTGAGGTCAAACAGAATGCGATTGAGCCTTAATTGCTCACTGACCATGTGACCTTGTTGTTCATGGAATTCTTCAACTTAAAACTCATAAAAGTTTATTCTTTCATTAAGTTTCTTATTTATGTCAACAAGATGGTCAAGTTTGGCATGGATGTTCTCTAAGGCAGAGGGAGGAAAGGATTGGAAAGCAAGAGAAGAGGTGGAAGGAGAAGGTGGAGGAGGTGGAATAATAGTGGAAGGATGTGAAATCGCAGAGGGATGTGGAAGTGCAGAAGAAGTTTGTGTAGGATGAAGAGAATTAGGATTCTCATCTTTTATTCGTTGTTGAATATGCGGGGTTTGAATCCCACTGTAGGGTAGATCAGTAGGAAGATGAGGAGAAAAGTGTTGGTTTGGGGTGTTTGTGGCCGTGGTCGATCTTGGGTTGGACAGGGTGATGGAGTGGCATCAGGCCTGACCCATATGTCCTCAATCTCAACCAGTCGCATCCTTTTCAGGGTGAACTTGTTGTAGATGTGGGTATGGTAGAAAGAGATGGATAAGAAGTCCTTAAGATTTATCTTAAAGTGTATAAAGATTTTTGTTAAAAGTATGTCATGAAGGAGGATGTTCTTGATTGATTGGTTAGCTTTCCATATATTAGAGAGAATGAGATGGCCAAGGTTTATTGATTATTTGTTCACAATGCACCACATTACCAATAAATGAATAAATGTAACATTTTTAAATTTTTCTCCTTAGGGAAAAAATATGTGGTTCACCATGTGGTGGAGAATGCAGTATTCAGGTAAAAGGTGGTTGGCGTCAAAGATTTTGTCAGGGCTAAGGTTTGTTCTACCAGAAATAAAAAAGATAAATTTCTCAAGATGAATATCTTGGTAGCTTTGGCGTTTAGAGGTACAGTCTAGAAGATGGGTTCTACTAGGGGTCTCTAGGAGTTGGTTGATTAATTGGTCTCTAATCACTAGGTCTTTTCCTTTGACCCAGGTAGAGATGGATAATTCTTCAGAACCCTCTGTCAAATTCATGTGGGCATAAGTTATCTTGACCAATTTCAGGGTATACTGGTTTTTTAATGGTTACAAATTTGTACCATCCAAGCTTAGTAAACCAATCCCTGAAGTGCATTTCAGTAGAATCAAAAAAATTAAAATCTACGCACCTCCCATCAGGGACTTGACGAGTTTTGAAGGTTTTAGAAAACTTATCTTGGATTTCGGGATCTCGACAGGCGAGAGAGGATGATGGACTCTTACCTTTTTTGGTTTTCTTGCCCGAACCTTCAGGTTGGTCCTTTCTTCTTCGTTTAGTGACGGTTGATGGTTAGTTTAAAGCTTCCATTATTGATTCTTGATTTATTGAGAGAGGTCGATCGAGAGACGATTCTCCAAGAATCTAGGGCTTCTTCTTTGTAAAACGGGAAAAAACTTCACAGTTATGATGTCGAAGAAGACAATGTGTGGGTTTTATGGTGGAGGTTTAGAGAGATATGGTGAAGGGTTATGACGGTTGACATATTCCTTGAACCAGAGAGAGCGCGAGAGAGAAAGAGAGAGAGAGTTTGTTTTAAATTAATGGGCCATACAGAACATTTTCAAAATTATATACTCGTTGCGCTTGGGTCGACACATCAAGATTTTGAGTCGACACAATTGCGTGTTTAGGGAATCAACGACCACGAGGAGTCTCCTTGGGTCGACACATATCTTATGTGTGTCGACACCAATGCCTTATGAGTCAACACAATAATGTGTGGGTCGACCCATCAGCTTCATTGCTAAGGCTATGCAGTCTTGAGTTGACTCAACTCATTAGTAAGTCGACACATGTGCATATAAACATGAAATTTCAGAAATAATAACATATAAATCATAGATTTAACATATCAAATTCACCTTATATGAAACTAAATCTTTCTTTACTTAATAGTTTGGTGAAAATATCAGCTAATTGAAGTTATGTGCTAATAAATTCTATTGTTATATTACCTTTTTGTACATGGCCTCTTATAAAATGATGTCGTATTTCTATATGCTTTGTTCTTGAGTGTTGAATAAGATTTTTAGTTAAATTAATTACACTTAATTGCACTTGTATTATCATATTTAATTAAAATTTTATGATATTTAAGATTAAAGTCTTCCAATTATTATTTCATGTATAACATTTGAGCGCAACAACTTTCTACAACTATACATCTATATATTCAGCTTCTGTGGTTGAGGTAGTTACAGAATTTTATTTTTTACAAAATCATGATACTGGGAAGTTTCCTAAGAAATGACATGATCTACTAGTGCTCTTACGGTCTAGTCTACAACTAGCAAAATCAGCATCCGAATAACTTAATAGATCAAGAGATGTGTTCTTAGGATACCATATTTTTAGATTTGTTGATCCTATTAGATACCTAAGAATTCTTTTTACTACTATTAAATGTTATTCTTTAAGATCTGATTGATATCTTGCACAAAGAAATATACTCAACATAATATCAGGTCGACTTGTAGTTAAGTAAATGAGGCTTTCAATCATACCTCGATATTTTTTGCTGTCGACTAATTTACCTTTCTCATCTTTGTCAATTGCCGCTAACGTACTCATAGGTGTTGTGCACCTTCTATATCAAATATTTTCAACAACTCATTAATGTATTTTGCTTGATTTATGAATGTTCCTTCTTTGGTTTGCTTTATTTGAAGATCGATAAAGAAGTTA
>JAUTBS010343314.1:0-10591 GCA_032361285.1 Aequorea victoria | reverse complement strand
AAGAGTGTGAGCATGAGTTGCTTGTGTATGTGGATCTATTTTCTATATACATGGGTTGTTTTGTCAGAAAGTGTCAAGTTATAGTGGGTAACCATCCCGTAGGACCCTGTGTGTGGGTGCCTGGTAGCCAATAAAGACTTTATCCCGTGTATGGACTTTACCCCGTGTGTGGGTGGATTGATGATGGCCTTAAAGGCTCACTCTTGTATGGATGTTGTATAGCCTTAAAGGCATTACCTCTAAGAGGGTGGAAGTCCAGTGGTGGACAGGATACACTTACCACTAGTGTTTATATAAGTGGGCTTCTTACACGCCACTCTAAAATAGAAGTATTGTAATGAGGAAACGGTATCGTCGGAACTCCCGGTCGTGAGGTTAAACGACTACTTGGGCATTATACGCGTGTGTTGGGTGTAGTGTATTCATATATATGGTTGTGAGGTATGACATGTGAATATTGATGTTTAAATGTTTTGATAAATGTATTTCAAAGTATGATGTTGGAAAAGCATGGAAACACTTTTTACATGTGTGGGTGATGTTGTTTTTGTTAAAATACTTTATGACATGTGACATTTTTATATCTTATTTCATTTTATACTAAGCCACTCTCCTGTAACCTTGTGGTTGCAGATTTTAGCTTGGGGTAGACTCTTATTCCACTAGTGCCATGTCGAAAGGAATGAAGATCAATGTAGAGGCTATGCCTGGGGTTGTTTTATGTACTTTGAAACCTTTTGGGATCAAATCTAAAGAGCAACCTCTTAGAAACTAGCCATCTCTTGGGTCGTCTACCTTCAAGGTATATCAAATGAATGTAAGCGTGCACTTATCAAAATAAGTGTGCATTGCACAAATCGTGGAATAGATAACGTCTACTGAAATCTTAGCCGAGGGAATGACTTGAAGCGGCCTTTGGTTCATATAGTGAATCAATTAGAACCTTTTATTCGAAGAATAATTATAGTTAGGCATATTGTTTGTGTGCTTGTGTGTGGTATGTTTGTGATGTATTAAGATACTGCAATTGATTCGGGATCATTCTAAAGTTGGGAAAATATTCTCTCAAATTGTGAGAAATTTTAAGATACAAGAAAATCAGTCCCATTGGATCCGTGATCCAGTAACAAGAAGATTACAAAGAAGTTTGAAAGAAGAAATATTCCAATCGATGGCTGTAGGTATGTCGTTTCCTGGGATTTTAAAAAAAATAGAAAGTTCTTAATAAAATGAGACCCAAGATACCTACGAACTGAGGAATAAAGAGTTTCCACTCCGCTTCTTTAAAGGGTACCCACAAACCCTAGAAAAGATTTTGAGATTTAAGGTCCGAGAGGTATGGTACAAAAGAGGAAGGGGTTAGGCACCCACTTTTGCCCAACTGAATGATTAGCCTCTACTCAAAAGATGAAATCATGACTTTTAAAGTATTTTGATATTCAATTGGTCTTGTTAAGCATAGACAGGTCATTAATCCGAGTTTAAGTGTGTAAGCCTGCTGAAAAAGATTTTTGGATGAAAGCCTGGAGGCCCATCTTCTTTTTTCTTTATCGATACCGGGACATGAGGATACGATTCTTGCGGGCTAGCTCTCACCAAATTCATTGAGCCTGATGTATACCCACTCGAACCATAAATTAATGATCAACTAGACTTTTTTGAATGATCACCAAATTCATGAGTCAATGGGTTAATTTTATTTTGAAAAAGCACACATCGAATCTAATTAACTATTTTTTAATTTTTCCACATAGTTAGAGATAAAAAATCACAAGTTCTTTTTGAAATAAGACTCGACACTTAGTTTTAAGACCCAAGAATCGTGTCCTTGAAATAACTTCATTATAGATAAGGTACAACCCTTTTATTATCAAAGAACTCGACTCGGGGCTTAAGGTACGAAGTGTGAAGGGATTAGGCACCCATCTCGCCTGGCAATTACGCCAGCCTCTACTCATCAATCATTAGTTTATAATTAAGTTCAATTGAGTCCAAATATATTAATGTCAGTTAACATAAATAGAAAATGGCGGAGATTAGATAATCAATAATTAGAATAGGAATAACCCATCCTTAGATAGGGATATCCTTACCCTAATTGGTGAATAGCATATCCTAAAGCGAGAATAGATTTTCCGCGAGGGTGATAACCTAACATTTTATTTTTTGATCCGTTTTATCAAAAATCATCCTAAGGCTTGAGAAGGACTCCGGGGGTTCCCTTTAGGGGGTTCCTTTTAGGGGGTTTTTATTAAACAAATAAAAGGATTTAAAAAAGGAGATGAATTTGAGAGAATCTCTAGAAATTTGGAAAGGATAGGGTCCTTTCCTTATCTCTAAGTTTTATTAGTTATCTTGAAAAGGATGATTTGATTGAAAACGTGTTTCTTATAAAAAATAACTTTGATTAAAAAATAAAGTCCTAAAAATTTAGAATTAACTGAAGACCTATTCATCTTTTTAGGATTTTCTATTGTTTTTGAAAATGAGTGATTAAAGCCTTTCCCTCGAAAAATCCTTTATTTGATGTTTATTGAAAAAATGATTTGATTTCCCATGAAAATCATTAAATGTGAATAATCCTCTTCTTTTGATGATAAAGTTATGGTTTGGAGAATTATCAAGTCCAAGAGCACATTCACAAGGATTATTATTGTCTCGGCATTTGAGACTGATTAATCATACATTCACATGACGGTTCATGCAAATCAAATCACACATAATTATGTAAAAAAGAATCTAACTAAAAAAGGAAAACAACAACATGAATGTTTTGAACTCGTGATAATACTTAATGAATTGTTCCTCGCAACTAACCTATTATTTACATTACTCAAAAATAAAAAGAAATTGAATACAACAATGATGGCCAATGATTTGCTAAGTATTTTTTATGTTTTAAAACATTCATGTTCAACCCATATGAACAAAACAAAAACTAAAAACAATGATGATCATATTATAAGGCGACTAAATAACAGATCAATGGTCAATTGTTTTCCATATTAGACTAAGAATTAGGGTTTCTTTAAAAATATGAAAGATTCAAAAAGTAGCGCCTATTTAGTCGGTTTATAATATGGATCGTTTATATGAATTTTGAAAATGGAGATATATAGAAAAATACATTCAAACGTGAAATTTGAAAATCTGCCCGTATGATCCGTTAATTATCTTTACTCTCCTTGTTTTTCAATTCGCAGCTGAATACCGCATCGATCGAACCGTTAATTCTGAATTTAGTGTCGTGGGATCGCCGAGTGGGATGGTTCTAAGGCTTGAAGACTTAGGAAATTCTTAAATTTTAGAAGTTTTTGAGTCCGGATGGCGGGAAATTTGGGAGATTAATTCAGAATATTGTGTTAGCTCGGGGTTTTTAACTACTTTTTCAATCCGTCCTTGACTCTCGGAAGAGTCAATCCCGGACCCCTTTGAAACTTTTTTCGGCTCGAGATAGGTCTCAAGTAGTCAAGATAGGCTCGAATCGCAAAACAAAAACCAAAAAATTGGGACCGAAGGGAAGCTGGTCCGGCTAACCGTGTCCTCCCCATGGGGCGAATTAGGATAGTCCGACTTTCTTTGTGGGGGGATTCAGGTTTTTTATTTTATTTTTTTTACATTTTTTGAATAATTATTGAAAAAGATGCTTTAGGATGGTTACTCTTGTCCCAAGCTTGTCCGTTCATCACTGGAAGGATCACATAACTACTTAGGACTTATGTTTTTCCAAAATGTGGTGTTTACAAATGTTCCTGTTTGATGAAGCTCAGATAGTAATGTATGGGTAAGAGCGTAGGTCAAAGTGAAAAAAGAAACAATCCTATTTGGACAAGGACATAAGTCTTAAGCCTAAAAAAAGAAACATAACATGTAGATCGATGAGGTCGCACCCAAGATGGCACTCTAGTTGCTTACGTACCTCATTTGCGAGGGATTACACCGATATAGTTCAATGAGGCAATCTAAAAGATGAGAACATATACCTGGCTTTAAGGATCAAGCATGGGCTGTGGGTTCAAATAAACAATCACGGCTCTAGGCTTTCCTTGGTAGGTGAAAAGAGAAGAACATGACTTTGTGCCAAAATCAAGGAAAATGACTTGGGGTCAAAAGAAAAGAAAATGACACGGGGCCTCAAAGAAAGGAAAATGGACTGGAGCCTCAAAGAAGGGGGATAGGAAGGTTAGTGGTTCTACCACAATTCATGTGACGTGTAGCAGTTCTAGAATCATTGAACCAACGATTGAAATCATTGTTTTGAGCCACCCGAGCAGTTCTATTACCTTTGAAGCCATTGCGAGAAATGGACTAGTGGTTCTACCACTATTCATGTGACATATAGCAGTTCTACTGTCATTTGACCATCAATCGAGATAACTATTTCAAGATGCCACAACAGTTCTACTGTCATTGAAGTCTATAGAAAAAGGATAATTGTTTTACCACCAATCAGGTGACGTCTAACAGTTCTACTTTCATTGTACTAGTGATTTGAGTTACTATTTTGAGACACTCCAGCCATTCTACTACTATTTAAGCATTTGGAGGGGACAGAAGAATGGGAAGTTGACACGTGGCTGGCACCACGTGTCTCTGGCTAAGTTGGCGAGACTTGGCGCACAAGAAGACAAGGGGTATGACACCATGTGTCATTTGGATATTCGTGGTTTGCAAGGAGGGAAGTGGCGCAGCGGCACGTGGGTTGGCATGCACCTAGGAGTGAAGTGGCATAGTGCCAGGTGAGCTGGCAGCTAGAGAAAAGAAATGGCATGGTGCCACATGGGCTGGCACACCACCAGGAGGGAAGTGACGCGTTCTAGGTAAGCCAAGGGTCGCGATTTTTTCTTAAGTTTGTGCAGTGGTTCATTTCGGTCGTATGCTTTCTGTCAACACTCTGCCAACTCTCTCTATTCTTTCCTACTTCTGACTTCCAACTTTCTCGATGGAAAACAACGATAACCAGATGACTAGTGGTGTGAACCCAAGCTAAGGCAGCCCGGGTCACGAGACAGACCATGCCCCTACGGTTCCGGCGGCTACGGTCCCCGCACAGCCTGGACAGACCCACATAGATTCCTTCTTTGATCACCTGGACTCATTTATAGGGCTTAGTGGCTCTCAGTCCAGTCAGTTGCACCATCTAGAGGCCTCAGAGCGATCTACTGCCATGGATGGCCTGCTTGATGCCGTCGATGCCGCCCGAGCCATGGAGGAAGGTGGACCCTCTGAGCGCCGCACTGAGGAGCCAGTGGTGGACAACCCTTAGGTCCCAGATCCCTTCCGCATTCTAGCTGGACAGATATCGGGGAGTTTCGACCCAGTGCATTATGATCCCTGGTCCATTCCTAGGAATTCTTGCCGGCCAGCCGCTTCTACTACGTCGACACCAGCACGGACCCTAACATGCTGCTTCGATCTCTGGGTGTTCATATCTCGGTGTCAAACTACAAGGTATGCCTATTTCATTTTGTATTTCATTTCTATTCTACTTTAAACCAAATAAAATCATAAAACTTAAAAAAAAGAAATCATGGACTTAGATGTATGCACAGGGTAGGCCCGAAACATTTTAGATGGATAATTCTTTGGAACATAATGACTTAAACCCTTAAAAATAAAATAAATCTGAACTTAGAAACTTTGTATGACTAGGTTGAACCCTGTATTTCTTATTCTATCTCTTTGCATGTATGTATGTTTTTGGTTTTCTGGAGTTGGGCTGCATGTTAACGTTTCCTGCCGTGAAAATTTTATTTTTGTCCCTAGACAAACATTTTCACATTTTTCGAAGGGAACTTTCATTTTCTTTTCTGTCGTCGGGTCGTGGGTTAACGCTTCCTGAGGCGGAATTTTATTTTTGTCCCTAGGAAAATGTTTTTACTTTTTTCTAGGAGAATTTTTTTTATTTTTTATTTATTTTTTTAATTAACTCAGACTCGGGTTTCATATTAACATTTTTCGAGGAGGATAGACTTCCATTCGGTCTACCCGACTTAGGTTACGCATTGGGTCTTGCGGCTCGTGGACTTAATGAACGATCTGAATGCTTTCCTAAATTAGCTAGATCTCTGTCATCCCGATCAACTTTAGGTTGTGTTGTACGTATTCCCGAGGGAATTAACTTATCTTTTTTTTGTCTCTAGATTACCGTTTTCACGTTTCTCTAGGGGATTTTTATCATTTTTAATTAACTCTGACTTGGATTACGTATCAACATTTCCCGAGAAGGAAGGGCTTTCCTTCGGTTTGCCCGACTTAGGTTACGCATTGGGTCCTGCGGCTCGTGGACTTAATGGAAGATCCGAATGCTTCCCTAAATTGGCTAGATCTCTATTCATCTCGACCAACTTTAGGTTGTATTATACGTATTCTCGAGGGAATTAACTTTTTTTTTTGTCTCTAGATTAACATTTTCGTGTTTCTTTAGGGATTTTTGTCATTTTTAATTAACTCTGACTTGGATTACGTATCAACGTTTCCTAAGAAAGAAGGGCTTCCCTTCGTTCTACCCGACTTAGATTACGCATTGGGTCCTGCGGGTCATGGACTTAATGGACAATCCAAATGCTTCCCTAAATTGGTTGGATCTCTGTTCATCCCGACCAACTTTAGGTTGTGTTCTACGTATTTCCTAGGGAATTAACTCATATTTTTTTCTTTATATTAACGTTTTCACATTTCTCTAGGGTTTTTTTATCATTTTTAATTAACTTCGACTTGGCTTACGTATCAACATTTCCTAAGAAGGAAGGGCTTCCCTTCGGTCTGCCCGACTTAGATTACGCATTGGGTCCTACGACTCGTGGACTTAATGGAGGATCCGAATGCTTCCCTAAATGGTTGGATCTCTGTTCGTCCCGACCAACATTAGCTTGTGTTATAGGTATTTCCGAGGGAATTAGATGATCTTTTTTTTTTGTTTCTAGATTAACATTTTCCCGTTTCTTTAGTGGGTTTTTATCATTTTTAATTAATTTTGACTTGGGTTACGTATCAACATTTCACGAGAAGGAAGGGATTCCCTTCGGTCTGCCTGACTTAGGTTATGCATTAGGTCCTGCGACTCATGGTCTTAATGGATGATCCGAATGCTTTCCTAAATTCGCTAGATCTCTGTTCATCCTGACCAACTTTTGGTTGCGTTGTACGTATTCCCGAGGGAATTAAGTGATATTTTTTTATCTCTAGATTAACGTTTTTACATTTCTCTAAGGGGTTTTATCATTTTTAATTAACTTCGACTAGGGTTACGTATCAACATTTTTCGAGAAGAAAGGTCTTCTCTGCAGTCTTCCCGACTTAAGTTACGAACTAGGTCCTGCGGCTCGTGGACTTACTGGACAATCCGAATGCTTTTCTCAATTGGCTGGATCTCTATTCATCCCAATCAACTTTAGGTTGTGTTGTACATATTCTCAAGGTAATTAAATGATCTTTTTTTTTGTTTCTAAATTAACATTTTCACGTTTCTCTAGGAGATTTTTATTATTTTATGATTAAATTCTGTTTTATCCTTAGAAATATTTTTACATCTTTCTAGGGGGTTGTTAATTCACACTTGGGTTACATAGCAACATTTTTCAAGATGGGCAGGCTTTCCTTTATCCTACATGAATCAGTTTACGCTTCGCACTTTCGCCTAGTGACCCCTGGGAGCTACTTCGACTCTTGGTCATCCTAAGTTGCATTCCAAGCTTCCCTAGTTAGGTAGGGGTGCTCTTACCTGACAAACTTAGGTTGTGTTGCCCATTCCCCAAGAGGGATTTAGTGATTTTGTTCCTAGATAAACGTTTTCATATTTTTCTAGGGGGATTTGACTTCGCATTTTTGTTTGTCCCTAGACAAATGTTTGCACATTTTGTAGGGGAATTTTTCATTTTATTCATTTAGGCGGGTATTTTTACACTTTTCTAGACTTATTGAATTTCTTATTTTTGGTCAGGCTAGGTTTGCGCTTTACGCTTCCTAAGACAAAATTTTCCAATTTTCTTGGTCATTAAGTAAACGTTTACACGCTTTCTTAGGTTTACTAGTTTTTCTATTTTTTTGCTCAAATTAAGTTGCACTTTTTGCTACCTAACATGATGCATTTTCTATTTTTCTAGTAAGATTATGCTCTCTCTTTTCCTTTAGCTTTTTTTCAGTTTATCTCATTTGACGATTTTTTTGTGTTTTTCTTCTTTTTTTGCAGACCGACGAATATCTACATGGATTCGGAGGCTCTGCCCAGATCCTTGAGTGGTACCAAGTTCTCCCCCTACAGAGTTGGGTGCTCGTGGATTGGTCCGAACTTGGCCAGTTCACCCCCTCCTCACAAATACTCATAATGATCTTGTACTCTTGATGGCGCTAGTGGAGAGGTGGTGGGACACCATCAATACCTTCCACTTTCCATCTTTTGATGCCACCGTGACCCCGCTGGATTTTTCCATGATCACGGGGATCAGGGTGGGGAGAGATTCCATCCCGCTCAACCCTACTGCCGACTCGTACCGTAAGGCACTCACCTATTGGCTGGGCGTGGTCCCATCTTAGGCTGATCGGGGACGTATCCGATATGCCTGGCTCGTGTAGTACTTCATGGGGTTTGAGTGCACCGAGTTCCGCCACTTCGAGTGGATTGCTCGGGCATTCCTACTCTATCTTCTTGGTGCATGCCTGTTGTCGAACATGAACAACACCGTTCAGTTGTACTTCCTAGAAGTTTTTCACGATCTTGACCGGGTATCTTCCTTCTGTTGATACACTAAGGTGTTTAGACATAGGTATAATCAACCCAAAGGAGGGGGTGAATGGGTTGATGGAAAATATTAACTCTTTTTCGTTCTTTTAGAATTAAACAAGTTATGCAGCGGAAATTAAACAACATGTAAGAACTGAATTTAAATATTTTAGGGAAGAGAGAGGCAAACACAGTTTTTATACTGGTTCGGTCAACTCGACCTACGTCTACTCTCCAATCGCCTTGGTAATTCACTAACGGATTCTTGTGGGTGAATTGAAATCTTTTACATATTCTTGAGTGGGTGAATCGGAACCACCTTCTTCTATATGGTGAAGAGAAACCACCTTATTCTTTACAGGTGAAGAGGAACCTTTGTCCGATTGTTGAAAGGGTCAATTGAAACTACCTTTTTCTTCGGGTGAAGAGTAACCACGGATCTCTTTTTGATAGTAAAGATGATGTGAGGATGATCTCCTTAGTTGAGATGATTTACAATATACCTCACTTACAAGTATCAATCTCTCTCAAATATGATTTACAATCAAAATACAGAGGAGAAGAGAGGAATACAAATTCAGAAAAAGTTTTGAATAAAACAGAACATAAGCTTTTTAGAACAGTGTATTTTAGGATCTTGGAGTATTTCTTTGTATTGATCCTTTATCTTTTCTCTTGCTTGACTTCCATAATGCTTCTGATCTTCAAAGATGATATTTAAACCTTGGATGAAAAAAAGAGTCATTGGAGAAGATAAACTAGTCGTTGGAGTCCAAAAACTAGCCGTTGCGAAGCTACAGGACTTTTCCTTTTTTGCGCCAGTGTCGACACAAATGACCCTAGGTGTCAACACAAACGGATCTGGGCAAGCTGGTGTCGACACTTTTATCTTTGGTGTCGACCCTTCTTTGTATTTTGAACCTTCAGAAATGTTGGTGCCTGTAAAATCTGTGAAAATTTTAAATTTTAAAAATATATTTAATGGATTTATAAATTAATTAGTCGAATAATAAAATAAATTAATTAGTCGAATAATAAAATAAATTAATTAAACAAAAATTTAATCCAATTAAAGGATAAGTTGGGAAATCTAGTGAATTAAAGATTTAATTTAATTTTAGCCAGGAATAATTAATTAAGCTGAATAAATTAGAGGATTCTGAATAAACAAAATAAATAAAATTATAAATCAAATTAACCTAAAGAGGAAACAAATAAATTAAAAGAGGAAATAGAATAAAAAGAAAAGAAAAGAAAATCAGAAAATTTAATCCTAATTCATTAGTTGGGTAAGCTTCCTAAATCTTTACCTATCTTTCCCTTGGTTATCTCGTTGAGGGAAATTCGAAACCTCCCTTATCAGTTCGAATTCTTCCTCATCCATAGGCTCTCCAACACATTTAAAAGATCTCATTCCCTCATTCTAAACCTACAAACCCCAGCGCCTCTATCTGCCTCTCTACGCATATCCCTCAGCACCTTCTTCCCACGCCCAAGCTCTCTGTCCTATTCTCAAGCACAAGTCTTCCAAAGTGTATTCTTTTCATTGCTTGTGTTGGATCCCCAATCGACGAGCCTTCATCAGTTCTTGGTAGTGATCACCCGGCAGCATCATCGTCAACCATACTCTTCATCTCCCTCATCGACGCCTGAACCGGGTAAGTTTTGTTCTTGGCAATCCCTGTTCTTCGGTTCCGGTTATCTGAGATTATATTTCCACGCTTTGAAACTTTGGTCACACAACATAGAATTCATGCTTCTAGGATCACCTGGTTGATTCAAACATGCTTAAGATCGATGTTAGATCATTAGAACGAAGAAAAACCATTGAAAATCGTTGAAAACAAAGAAGTGTACATAAATATATAT
>JAUTBS010343203.1:0-10592 GCA_032361285.1 Aequorea victoria | reverse complement strand
TAGAGGCCGATCCTCGGATCGGGCGAGAGGGGTGCCTAACACCTTCTCCTTTCGTACCCTAGCTCCCGAACCAAGATATCTGGTAAGGACAGACTGGTTTGTCTTGAACGACCATTTTGGTTTCTTGGTTCATCCGAAAACCAAGTGGCGACTCCAAAAACTCGCGCGGTCCTCAACCCACGGACGTGCATTTCGTGGAAAACCCCTCTCCCCTCCGTTCTGGAAGGGCGATGAGAGGGCGGGATCCCTAAATTATGCACCATTTTTTGTTTTGAAGCCTTTTACACAGTTTAGCAAAGTGTACATGTGTTTCATCTTTGTGTGCAAAAAATATTACCCATGTGTATCTGGAATAGTCATCAACAATCACAACAATGAAATACTTTCCACTCATGCTTACTATAAATATTGGTCCAAATAAATTCATGTGTAATAATTGCAGAGGCCCAGTTGTTGAAATATGGTTTTTTTTCTTGAAGAAATTTTTTATTTATTTTTCATATTGGCATGCATCACAAATTTTATCTTTAATATACTTAGTTTTAGAAAGACCTTTAACTAGTTCATTGTTAGATAATTTTGTGATTAGATTCATGCTAGCGTGTCCTATCCTTCTATGCCATATCTAACTAGTTTCATTAATGACTGCTAAGTATTTTTTTTCTTGTGATTCAATTTTATCAAAATCAATTGTATATGCGCTTTCATTTCTATAACCTACAAATAGAACTTTATTATCACTAATATTTTCTACTATACATGTATTAGTTTCAAAGATTACTTTATATCCTTTGTCACATACTTGACTAATACTTAACAACTTATGTTTAAGTCTATCTACAAAAAAAAAAAATTCAATAAATAGAGAGAAATTCTTACCAATGGTATCAACTCTGGGAATTTTACCTTTAGAGTTGTCACCGAAATTTACGCGTCCTCCACTATCTAAAAACCACATGTCCTTGTGTGAAGTAGACTTTAAGCATACCTACAAAAAAATAATCATACAATTTCTTTTGGTACCCATCTTTTCTTGGGTCCTTCATTGTTAGTTTTTGTGTGATGCATGTTTTTAGGAATCTATATTCTATTCTTATTTTTACAGTCCTTTTTAGTATGACCTAGTAAATTGCCACAATGATTACAACATGATATTTCGTGAGTTGTTAGTTCTTTAAAAAAAAATGATTATTTGTTTCTTCTTAGCCTATACCAGCTTTATTGTAAACACAGTTTTGTTGTCCTAAAAGTTTATTGAGATTTTCTTCTCCTTTTGTAAACTTTGTAACCGTACCAAATAAATTATTTGTTTTTATCTTTAAAAATTCATTTTCTTTTTCTAGAAGAGTTATTTTATGATTATGTGATAAATTATCTTTTTTTGAAATTAATGTTTTCATTTAAAGCTTTCAACTCTTCAAGTTCTTTTGAAAGATTTATGATTTTTGTTTTAAGATTTTTATTTTTCCCATTAATCTTTTCGAACTCATAATGTAATTCACTAAAAGTATTTAACAGGTCATCATAATTACTTGGATTAGAAAATACCTCATCATCACTATCGTCCTCCTCATTTGTCATGAGACAGAGATTTACAATTTTCTCACCGCTTGATGTTGATTCCTCTTGACTTTCCTTCGAGTCATCTCAGGTGGCTTTCATTGCTCTTTTTTTGAATTTTTTGGACTTCTCTTTCTTTAGAATAGGATAGTCTGTTTTGAAATGCCTTGGTTTCTTGCATTCGAAGCATATAGGAGGTTCTTTACTTGTCTCTTCTTTAAAATCTTTTATGAAAGGTTTTCTTTTAAAGTTTTTTGTTCTTTTAAGAAACTTGTTGAACTTTCCGCTAAGGAGTGCTATGTCTTCACTCTCCTCATTTGAGTCGCTTGAGTCTTCTTTGTTAGATGACTCTTTTTGTATAGATTGTAATGCTATACCTCTCCTTGTCTTTGGTTCTTCTTCTTCTATCCTTCCTTTCATGACAATCTCATGTGTCATCAATGACCCCATGAGTTCATCAATACTAAGTACATTGAGGTCCTTAGCTTCTTGAATGGCCGTGACCTTTGCATCCCAACCTTTTGACAAAGACCTGAGAATCTTTTTTATATTTTTAACATTAGTATATATTTTAGAAAGCGATTTCAGAGAATTGATAATGTTAGTAAATTGCGTAAACATGTTAGAAATATTTTTATTACTATGTATTTTAAATAATTCATACTCATGTACAAACATACTTATTTTAGAGTTTTTAACTTAATTTCTGCCATCATGAGTTATTTCTAGTATATCATAAATTTCCTTTACTGTTTCACAAAGAGGTATTCTATTGAATTTATTTGAATCTAAAGCATAGTAAAGTAGATTCATAACTCTAGAATTTTTTTACATTTCTCTAATATCATTTTCATTCCATTCTAATTTATCTTTTGGAATGATCATTCCTTCAATCTCTTTAATAGGTCTCTTAGGACCATATACAGTAATTTTTCATAGTTCATAATCTACTTCTTGTATATAAATTTTTATTTTTACTTTCCAGTAGTTATAATTTGTTCCACAGAACAATGGAGGTATGTTAGTAGATTGTCCCTTAGAAAGGATCGTTCCAACAGAGGTTGCCATAGGATCATCTTAGTCTGTTAAGTCAAAAATAAGAGACGAGACTCTGATACCAATTATTATTCGAATAATGATTATAGAGGGAGGGTGAATAGGGTCTTTTAAAAATCCTTTTCGCTTAAAGACTATTTAAACAATATAAGCAATATATATATATAATCACAGACAATTATAATGGCAATAAAGAGCTAGAGAGAGAGAAATGACACCGTCATTTTTATAGTGGTTCGGATATTTCAGCCTATGTTCACTCCTCAAGCTTCCTTTGAGATTTTCCACTATCTGAGAGCACTTACGGGTGTGCTTCAAAACTTTTACAAGCTATCACCAAGCTGTGTTCCAAAGTCACCAAGCTTCTAGCACTTGTGATTTTTGCTTCATCTTTTTACAGAAGACTCACCAAGTTGCATTCTAAAGCCTTGAGGCTTTCAGCACTTGTGATATTTCTTTTTGTGTCCTAAACCACACACAAAGAATAGTACAGGGTGACGCACCCTTACTTTTACAATGAGTTATAACAAAAGAAGTACTCTCTGTGAAAAGTTAATTTTTATACTGTAGCACTCTGAAGAAAACCCACGAGCAAGATGATGAAGAGTAGTTGCTAGGGATTTTCTGAGTAGTAGATGAGAGAATCTATTTCTGATCTTGAATGAGTGATACAAGATTTGTTCTCTTTTTCTTTTTCTAATTTTTTCTTTTAGAAAGAGTGATTCATAGATAGATAATCTGATCTGCTGTATTGTTGGGTCTGGTCTTGTGGTCTACTTTCTTCTCTGAGAAATCATGTCTTTATATAGATATTAGCTTCAAGCATATCTTGTGATAAATCTTGCAATTAATGATCTTGATACTGAGGAGTGATTCTCGTGATTTACAACTGTTTTCTTTTGGACTGATTCAATGGTTAAATTTGATTTTAAATTCAGACTTGAATAGTGATGCTATATATCAGATCTGTATTTACTATAGTGATATCCTATAATTCATTGATGCGATCTTAAGTTCCCTTTTTCAACGATTTTCCATATCTTCTTGGGATTGATAATAAAACAAATCCCCATATTAATTTATGCCTGAATATAGTCGTTGAAGATTAGATCTTGGCATTTAATGCTCTGAGATACCGTCGTAATTCTTCGTAAATGGCACTAAAAAATGATTTTTGCGCACTTCTTGGTCAACATAAGGTGAGCTTGGGTTGACTCAAATACCTTGGGAAAGATTACTGCGTTAGTGGGTTGACTCACCATCAATCTGGGTCGACTCAAGGTGTGATCGTCTCTGTTGTTTGATAGAAGACTTCAGTGGGTCGACTCATGAACGATCTAGGTCGACTCAAAGTGTAATTGTCTCTGTTGTTTGATAGAAGGCTCCAGTGGATCGACTCATGAATGATCTAGGTCGACTCAAAGTGTAATCATCTCTGTTGTTTGATAGAGGCCTTCAGTAGGTTGACTCATAAAGTCTTTGGGTCGACTTATGAGAGTCCCTGTGTAGACTTGTTATGTGGGTTGACTAAAATAGCTTCTGTGTTAGCTCATTGCACTTGAGTCGGCTCACAAGTTTATTGGGTCGACTATAGTTCGTTCCTGTGAGGGATGTTGGCATTGGGTCAACTAAAACTGTCTCTATGTCAGCTCATGTGAACTTGGGTCGACTCATAGTTAGTTTCTGTGAGGGATGTAGGCATTGGGTTGACTCATGATTTATTGGGTCTACTCATGATGTCATATGGTGCTTTGAGTCGAGGTGTGGGCTGAATTGTATCGGCTCATGTGCATAGGTTTGGACTTGGGTTGACTCATGATGAAAGTGGATCGACTCATGGCTATTGGGAGTTAACTTTTTTGGGTCGACTCATAGAAAGTTTGGGTCGATTCATGACTTTGCCTGTTAGAGATACAGAGAGCTAACTGTTTTGAGTCAACTCATGGAAACTTTGGATCGACTCATGGCTATGCCTGTTAGACATACAGAGAGCTAATCGATCTGAATCAACTCTTGAAAACTTTGGGTCGACTCATTTAGTGATGTGGGCCAACTCAGAGGCTTAAGAAAAACTCTATTTTGTTTTTTGGATAAGGCTCTATTTGGGAAGGATTTTAATGATATTATAATCATTTGAACACTTATTTTAATATCTGAAACTACTTTAAACATTGTCAAATACAAAGTCAACCCCAATCATGAGTGTTAACCTATTAAATAATCATTTAAAATATTTTGACGATTAGTTGAAGAATATATGACAAGATATAATCAATAACTATAATTAAAGGATAGATCATGCTTAACTTGTTAATACAGTGTTTGAAATCATTTATATATTTTTTTTTGTAAAACTTTGGAGCTTATAAAACATTCATTTTTAACTTTCTAAAAGTTTTGTTTGTCGTCATTAAAATTAATAAATTGATTCGTTAAACTTTGGGGCTAACACCATCAAGTAAATAACTTACAGACTCACTTTCAAGATCATTAATCATTTCATACCTTTCATCCCTCTTCAAAAAAAAAAAAGAATATGGAAAGAACACATAACGAAGGATCTCAAATCTAAGAAGGGAGAACTTTCTTGATTTCAGATCATGATGAAGTAATAAGTTGAGACCCATAAAAAGTTAGTAAGAATGGATAAGATAGCATATAAAGTGATTTTAAGATGGTTAAAAATAATTCTTGGATGAGTAAGAGGGTAGAAAGAAGATGGAAGTGGGAGAACTCTTCAAAAAGAACAAAAGAGTGGCTAAATACCCCATCTAAGAATCTTCGTGCTACCCAAACAGAGCCTAAATGAGAATATGTTTTTGAGAGAGCTATTTTAACATGTTATGAACATGTGTGATACTTAGTTGGACCCGAATATGTATTTTAGAACCCATATCCCACTTTTGAACATTCTGCGTCGAAATCTCAAATGAACAGTCCACTTTGAGATATATGGAAAGAAGTTTATATGGGTCTAGTTTCACCCAAAATTGATAAATCTCACTTTCATCGGACGTATTTTGAGAAAATAGGATGCTCTCAAACAGTGACGTTTTTGGACAGATTATGCCTCAAAACTTTTTAGAGTCTTTTCTATTGAGATCTGGCTCTCGGGTTCTACATGAAAACTGTAAGTAACATTCTATTCTAGCCTTTGTGATCTTTTAAGAAGTTTTAGAGAAGGTTTAATACTTTACAATTAATTTCAAACTGGTGGGACAAAATTTGAAAATGATGAAAAACATGATTCAAGAAGGCTTTAAGAAAATCTAAGTACCTAAACCTAAGTTAGGGATCTTGGGAACCATGAAGGTACCAAGAGTGATTAAAAATGATATATTTAAGAATAGAAAATATCTCACTTGCACAAACATGCATGTATCACCTTAGTTCACATAGTAAATTTCATATCCTATCTATGTGTTAGGAACCAGAAGTCTGGAGTGAACCAGAGGGCGTGGCTCAAGAAGAAGCACTTGATTTTGTGGTGGGTGTCTTTTATCACTAGCTTTGTATTATAAATGTGTGAATGGTTAAATTCCTTATACTTTCATAATATATGATTTGAAAAATTAAATAGTGATTTTACTTATGAAAGAAAATTATTCTTATGAACTTATGTCTTATGAAATAATCTATGAACCTGTTTTAGAACTTGAACTCGTTATTTTATAAAATGATCTTTGAAAACATATACTAAAACATGAGAACTATGATAATATGACTTACTTATAAGACGTGTTAAGAAAATGTAAAAGACAAGTCAATTGATATTGAAATAAAAACTAACTTATAAATGTTATGGAAGTCTTATGAAATGAGGTATCAACATATAAAGAAAAACTTAAATAAAATTTGGGATGAATGTTTAAAGGAAACAAGATGTGTATCATAATAGTATTGATATTACATGGTGATTGTCATGTGGTGGGTATATTGCACACCTAATAATGTTTGGGTATATGTCACGGTATAACACGAGGAATATATAGCACACTTGATAATGGGTAGATATATGTCCTGGTATAATAATATATTATGTTTTTCTTTTCATGAGAAATATATAGCATACCTGATGGATATAAGTCCTAACTCTACCATTGAACATTGTGGAGGTATCCCGGAGAATGATTCTTAATCCTGTCCAATTAAGAGTAGGCGGGACATTCACGGTAACAGTACTGCAACAACTCCTGATTGGGAGATTAATACAACCCAAGGCTCTATGAGAAGATATGATTAATAAATGGGGAAATATGTTACTACTACTAAGTGGATGTGTGGAGTAAAAAGACATATTTATCACTACTAAGTGAATAAATAGAAAATAATATTGGAAATTCTTTGTTGAGAGCTAATTGTTGGAAATTCCTCCACTGAGAGGTGGTGATATTTTTGGATATAAAATTTCTCCATTGGGAGGTAAACGATGATAAGATGAATTTTTTTTTAAAAGACAATGAACGGTAAAATGATGAGCAACTCTGTTCTAAGAGATGACGATTTTTGAAAAACTTTATTATATATAGTTTTTTCTACTAAGAGAAATGACAAAATAAAGATGAAGTAAAACGGAATATCATAATGGATAAAGTCTTGAAAAACTCTCTTATGAGGTGATTTGTGGAAAGATAAAATTTAGAATCTTTTGGTGATAAAAGTTGTGCTTTACAAAATGTTTTCCTATTTTTGAAGTGATGACCTCTTTTCTTCCATTGTGCAATTTATAATACCGTTACTAGTGATTGGTGAGCAGGTAGATTTTGTAGCTCACTCCCACACAGATTTTTGTAACAGGTGCAAGTGAAAGACGTATGCAGTTGGGTCCACTACAAGAATAGGTTTGGGTTCGGGTCCATGGAGATATGCTCCACTTGGTATTTTATTTTGAGTTGTAACCGAAGTATGTGTTAGTGGTCGGAGAGCCCTTTTGTGTCGTAAGGTATGTGTAATAAAAGAAAAAAATAAATTATAAATGATTCCTTGAATTATAACGGAATCGAGTTGATGAAGTTATGAAGTAATGGATTAGTTATGTTCATTCGTGTCCCGTGCCCACTGCCTCGGGGCGGGGCGTGACAAATGTACTCTTCTCCATTATCTGATCTCAAGAATTTTAGTTTCAACCATGTTTCAGTCCCAATCAAAATTTTTCACTTTTGAAAGGTTCCAAATGCATTAGATTTATTTTTCTAAAAATATATCCATACTTTTCTACTCGAATCATCAATAAAAGTCATATAATAACGGGACCCTCCAAGAGATGTAACAGGAGGGGATCCACACAAATTTGTGTGTACCAATTTTAATTTCTCATATTTTGGCACTTTACCTCCTTTTGAGAAACTGGCAATTTTTTATTTTCAAAAGATAAATCTTTTCCATATATCAAATTCAACAAATTTTAAAGGAGGCAATTTACCTTTGGACAGGAGTACTTTCATGCCCTTCTCACTCATGTGACCCAACCTCCGGTGCCAAAGCTTTACATTTGAACTAGTATATGCAACAACAATTATATCCCTAGTACTGGATGTCATGTATAGGGTTCTTGCCTTTATTTACCGAGCCACTATCATGACCCCCTCTGTGATCTTCCACTGGCCACCTGCAAATGACACTGCATGTCCTTCTGAATCTAACTGTCCCATTGAAATTAGATTTCTCATTAGCTTTGAAACATGTCAAACTTTCTGAATCAGCCAAGCAGTCTCGTTCGGAATCCGAATCTGAATGCCATTCATCCCTACAATACTCAAGACTTCGCCATCAACCAAGTACACCTTTCCAAAATCACCGAACACGTAGTTCTCAATGATCTTTTGGTGTGCTGTAGTACGAAAGGAGACCCCTGAATCTAAAACCTAAGAGTCAATGGGACTATCAACTGATAGAAGTAAGGCATCCTGTACGTCTTCAGTAACGGCAGTGGCAGACTCACTATCATTCTTCTTTTTCAAATCCCTACAGTCTTTTTTAAAGTGACCGATTTTTCCACAATTCCAACATTCACCCTTTTTCCCTGTTATTGATTTACTTCTACCCTTTCTAGACTTAGATCTATTCTGGTTAGAATTTCTATCTGACCCTCTACCCCTAGTCTCAGTATTCAGAGCAAAACTTGAACTGTAAGTTTCACCCGAATCTTTCCGACGAACTTCCTCACTCAGGATTAGGTCTCTAATATCATCAAACTTTAATTTGGTTTTGCCTGCAGACTTACTAACAGTCGTTCTCATGACTTTCCAACTATTAGGTAATGAGGCTAAAATAATCAAAAAACGTATTTCTTCTTCAAAATCAATTTCAGTAGATAACAATTGATTTATAATGGTATTAAAATCATTAAGATGTTCTGCAATCGGTGTACCTTCTACCATCTTCAGATTAAAAAACTTTTTCATAAGGTGTATCTTGTTGTTGGCAGACAGTTTTTTATACATACTCGACAGGCCACCATTAGTTCCACTGTTGTTTTTGTTATCTAAAGAATGACCCTAGAGGGGGGGGTTAATAGGATATTTTAAAATTTCACGTGTTTTAAAAAATAATTTAAAATAACTAAAATCAAACAAACAATATATATATACATATATTCACAAGAAAGCAGAATGAAGATAAAGAGATAGAGAAAGATGACACCATCGATTTATAGTAATTCGGCTATCACAGCCTACGTCCACTCCTCAATCTTCTCTTGAGATTTTTCCACTATCGATAAGTCTTTACGGGTGTGCTTCAAACCTTTTACAAAGATGCATCAAGCTACGTTCCAAAGCTTCCAAGCTTCTAGCACTTATGATTTTTTCCCTTTGTGTGCTAGACAACACACAAAGAATGGTAACGGGTGACTTACTCTTACTTTTACAGTGAACTTGTAGTAGTTTTGATGTATAAACACTAATCATAAATTTTCTCAAAATAATAAATATTACAATGAACTCTCAAAAGAAAAAATTAGAATGAAAATGATGAACAATTATTGGCTGAGTTTTTCCTTTGGAATGACAGATCAAAATATTTCAAGTTGTTGATCTGTGTGAATGATTTTCAAAAATGATCTCCCTTGTTATTAACATATCCGTGTATCGATGTCGTTATTTTTCATTGTTCTGAATAATTAAAGAACACTTTTTTAAATAACTTCAAGTTTCAGCAATGTCATTGCAGTCAATCATAACAATAATATCCTTGATTCACGCAGTGATTCTTGGTGGTCTGATCTTGGAATGATTTGCAATCATATCAATAAATAAAATCAATCCTCATTGTGGCCGTTTTAATTCAAAAATCCTCTGAAATCGCGCTGAAATCACAACTGTTGTTCGCGAGATTCGCACAAAAAATCCCTAAGATCGCGCTTTTGGGTCGACTCACAATGAGGTTGGGTCGACTCAAAGTCCTTAGAATACGAAGTCTTTGCCCGTGGGTCGACTCATGATGATGCTTGGGTCGACTCACAATGGTAGTGTCTCGACTTCTATTGCAGACCTTCGGTTGGATCGACTGGCATGAGGTATGGGTCGACTCACAGTGGTAGTGTCGACATATTGTCTTGTTGTGTCAGCTCACGCTTGTCTTGGGTCGACTCATGATTATTGCAGAGTAAAGTCCCGAGAGCTATATGACTTGGGTTGACTCACCAACTCCTTTGGATCGACTCATGGTCGCCTATTGCAGAAGATACGAGGACATGCATGTTTGGGTCGAGTCATGGATGAGTTTGGGTTGACTCAATTCATGAACTTTTCCAAAAAACATATTGTCTTGATTATGAGCTTATGCCTTGCTTGGGAGATGATTTAATATTTTTAAATATATGTCTTAGTACCTAAAATATCTCCAAAATTTGCTAAATAAAATGTCAACCCCAATCATGGGTGTTAACCATTCAGAAGAATTTTAAACACATTTGAACGATTGATTTAGTAACATGCATAAAGAGATATACCAAAAACATTGATTTTTATTAGTGC
>JAUTBS010343092.1:0-10594 GCA_032361285.1 Aequorea victoria | reverse complement strand
TTTATATATATATCTGCTTCTTCTACCGAAATATATATATAAAATGTCTTCTTCTTTCTGAACCGAAATATAGATATATCTCAGTTGGTGTTTCTTCTGCATCGGTTACACAAAAATTTCATGGAGAAGATCCACGGTCGCCGCCTGAAAGAGGCTCAGCTTCTCTGCGCATCGCTACCATGGCTTTTCTGCTTTGTTCTTCTTGGATCTTTGGATCAGATTACATTTTTAAAAAGCAATTGCAATTTTATCAACTCTCAAAATAAAATTAATTATTTACAAAGAATTACGGTCCAAACAATCGCAAGTTCCGAATTAAAAACAAAATTTAAGTCTATAAATAGAGGATTTAATTTAATAAATCATCCTACATCACAACGGTTAATTATAAATTTGACATAAATGCAGATCAATTAACTAAATTAATGTTGGACAACATGTAATCCGTATTAAAATTTAATCACAACCGTTGACTCTGATTTCAATTATTAGATTCGCAGAATTAAACCGCGTTCGAATTTTAGATTAGATCTTAATAGGGATTAATAAATGATTATTCGAAGTTCAGAAATTTTACATATTGATTTCGGTAGATTTGAATCAGTACTGTAACGATGAACCACTCGAATCTTTCGGTATATGATCCGATTACACAATCAGTAAGAGCTCGGTGGGTGGTCACAGATCTGGTCGCTGTCTCTCTTCTCTTTTCCTAATTAAAACCCTAATCGTCATCTACTAATATGAGTTATGGCCTAAATCAGAATAAGTCTATCTTTATAGATAAGGAGAGGAAACTGATCTATAATTATGGATTACACTAGGGACTCAAGGATAATAATTAATTTGGATTCTAAAAAAATTAAAAAAATACATATCAGCACCCCATGATATATTTCTAATTCTTTTAATTGTAATTAATTTCACTAAGTAATTACAATTGCCCCCCAGTTTAATTATCTCAGATCATTACGATAAAATTCTTTATTTACCGAGTTATATAGCACATAATATGATTCTTCGTGTTAAGTTTACCAATACCCGCTTAGTAAAATTTAATTACTGACAATTTAATTTCACTAATATCTACAATTCTTGATTACCAAATTCAACTTATTTGATATACTACCGGATTAAATTAATAATTCACTGATCAAGTTTACTGGTAACAACAAAATTTATGAATTTATCAAGGGAGTATTACAATTTAGAATTATTTTGGACACGAATTCCTCCAAAATATAATACTGATCGTATTCTAATATTTATTACTCAAACTACACGGTCTATTGAAACAATAAGATTGAATCTCGCACGTAACTAATTCAAAGTAATAAAATATTAAAACACGTCAGTATTCATTATTTTTCGAGATTAAGAATTTATGAGCCATCGAGCAAACTGTGAAATTGTGTAAGTCCAATCATGTCAGTATATGGACTTTAATTTCATATTTGGTCCTGTTCAATACATTTTTGATGTACCGAACACAATTTCTCTTAAATTATCGAACAAATTTATGTGGTTAAGATAAAGTACTTAGATTATGCTCGCAGTTATATCGATAGGATGTCAACCCTATCTAGGCTGTGAACTAATTTAATTATACAATAACTGAACTTTTGATCTTCTGTAAGTAAGTCAAGCTCTACTTACTAAAATTTCTATTGTCTATAATTAACGACATTCTGCATATTAATTATAAATAATTAATTATGCATTTTTTACAAATACATATATAAATGGGTCGAGACAATTCATATCTTATTAATAAAAGTAATATAAAATATCTTAACATGATTTTATATAAAAACTCCAACATATTCAGCTTCATGTTTGAAGAAATGAACAAAAACTTCGCCAACAAACACATACACAAAGCATGCTTACGACACTTCTAATACGAAAAATCACCTAAATCACCCAAGGAATTGAAACGATCAAGTAACTTTCGAACAAACAACACTATGGCAAAATAAAAATCTTTGGTCTCCCGAGTCTTGAAATCAAAAAGGCCAGTCAAGGTAGTCGCTTAGTTGAGCCCAGGCATAGGCAAGATTGGAAAGTCGTGAAGTTATATACCGAGAATGGCTTGAAATTCTGCGATTGTCGGATATAGCTCTTGGCAACCAAAACGAAAAACTCAAACCACGGGGTCCCACGACTTTTCCGCAGCCAAAAGAAAGTCATTTTGGAGTTTGATAGAATGCAATGCAAACAACAAATTCAAATTAAAATGTTGAAAGTTTACATTTTCAATTCTGGAGAAGTCATCCATCCAACGACCCAAGTCACGAGCAAACGACACGTCCATCCTCAAGAAATCACACCAAACTCAAAACAAAGAGAAAAATAGAAGATGAATGATGAATTGAGAGATGAAAAAGTAATTTTTATAAAGCCAACAGCTCTTAGAATCTCCACAAAAAAAGGAAACCCAGTTCAGGACCAAATTATAAGAACTTGAAAATTTTAAATTAGGAATAATTAAAATAATAATTTTATAATTCATATTAATTAAATTAAAATGCTTAATTAAAGTAAATTGGATAAAATAACACTTAAATTGAATAAGTCAATAATAATAATTCAGGCTACAAAAAAATTTAAAAACACAAAGAATTAAAATTTTGTCACCATAATTAAAATTTAATTATGATTCTCATAATCTATAATTTTTAGGGTCTATTCTACTAATTTAAATTAAAAAAAAAAAAAACTCACAAGGATTAATTTTAAGGATCACACAAATAAACACATGGTACATTAATAACAATATACACCAAAATGACACATGTGTTTTAGTACACAACAAATATGTGATAAAGATATGAAAAATTATTTTATATATAAGTTTCCTTTAATTTAATAGATACATTAATTTAAGTTTTAATTTTTTTTCTTGCAAAACCTATACATCATACCTTCACATATACTTTTCATGAAGCTAAAAAAATAAAACAAAATTCAAGCCCCATTTTTTCCCCTCTTGGCCGGTTCTCCCTCCCCCATTTTTGATTGTTTGGCAAGCCTAGGCCATGTCATGTAAGATATGCACAAGCCCCCATTGGTTGGTGTCATTTCATTCTTACATCTTCATCATCACATGAGTCAAAAATTGGACCACTATAAAAACTCCCATTTTTCTTTCCCTCTTCGCCGAAACATACCTCTTGGAGAAATCTAAAATTGGTTGCCTTACTTGCTTGGTTTTAGAGAGGAGAGAAAAAAAGAAAGAAAAAAAGAAGGAAGAATTTTAAGTGTTCTTGTTGGTTCTTGGACACTCTAAGGAGGATCACCACAACCACCATCATATCTTTCTAGATCTCTTTCATCTTCACTTACAAGGTAGAAAATATATCCAAAAATTTAAAATTTTACATCTCTACAATACCTCTCTTTGTCAAAGAATAGGATCCTTTTTTCTTTGTTCTTTATATTTTTAGAATATGCGTGCAAGAAGATCTCATTAGCCATCCTTGTGCATGTCATTTTTTTTAAGTTAGAGAATCTGGAATTTGTCATCTAATATTCATAAAAATCATATTTTAGGAAGGTTTATACATGCATGGTAGCCAAAGAACAAGTAGCTTGCACAAGCTTGATTTTTAGAAAAACTAGTTTGTTGTCATGATTTTGGATAAATGAGTAAAACTACTTAAATATTTTATTTTTAATTTCTTTTTAAACCAAAGTTATATTAGGATGTCTAGAACACCCATGATTTCTGGTTTAGCCATATAAAATTATTTTCATTACTAAATGGATTTATCTTCATTGCTGGTCCAGAGGCAATTTCTGACCAGTCACTTAAAATGACTACCATTTCTTGTACAAATATTCTATTTGCATGAAATCACTTGGTAAAGTTATATATTTAAGTTAGGTACTTGACCCCACTGGTTTCACATCATTTGGAGTTTTGTGCACAGGGATACTTACGTTTTCCTAAAGATGTGCAAATCTTGAACATTGATCGTATTTTATTTATTTTTTACTAACTATAAATTATTTTCATGCAAAGTCAATGCCTAAATGATCCTAATACGTTATAGTATGCCTTTGAATTTTAGTAATTTTCATTGTAGAGTTTAAGTATGATTGTTCATTTTTCTATTGAAGGTGCACAGATCTGAAATTTTGTTTCATATGCTTTGTTTTGACTTGTAAGGTGTTGTGTTGTTTGTTTACATTATTTAAGTGTTAGGCTCATTAATTATCCCATGTTTAATTATTATTGTGATATATCTCATGTCATAAATAAAATAAGTTTTTAAAATATATCTTTATTTGACATGCTCATTGTTGGTGATTTAAATGGTTAAAATAATCCAACGTGTCATCTTACATACATGAAGTAATATTGATTTTTATTTATGTTCTTTTATTAGTAATTCATCTTCATTATTGGGTTGGGATATGGGTTCCGTTTCACCAAGCATATTAAGTGATAAATAAATTTAAATAAATGAACGGGCAAGTTTCCGATCTATGTACGGGCATATCTTCAAGATGAAAAGATTGTAACACTTTTTGGGATGGCCCCACGATACTAGACGACATGTGTGATAAGTTTTCGCTCCAACCTATGTCGTGGGCGGGTCTGATGAGAAATGAAGCTTGATTAAAATATATGAGATTACGCAAAATTTCAGAATGGCACCGGTTTTGAATCATCATACTTGAGGTAGTTTTGAAGTATTGGTGGATCGGTTGGCGTTGAACTAGAGGGTTCATTTGTGATTTTTGATAGATATTATTACTGCTCTTTTCTACGCTCTTGCCTCGGAGATATCCCTGTTGAGTAAGAAATTCGACTAAGATTGCATCCCGACTGTAAGAAGGATGTTGATCGGCGACGGTGTCCATTTTTGAGAGGTCTGAGATAGGATGATCTATTTTCGGTTAAATGGATCATAGAAATCACCTAGTTAATAACCCTAGGACTTTGAAATAAATCAAAATCATATCCTCCTATATTTTGATAAAGAGTTGTGATTATTTTTGATAAAGAGTTGTATGCGTATATGTTAGAATTTTATTGATTTTCGGTTATGTTTCCTCTGGGTTTCGTAACTCATGACGTTTTATGCCAGGTCCTGATGTAGACTGTGGAAATGCGAGAAATCATTAGAATGAGCAGCAAGAGCCGCGGATCTCTCAATGATGATTAGTTTAGATTCTAAATTTAAATTTTTCTGCACTGTTGAATAATTTTAAATTTTGAACCTCATTTGTAATAAGCATTAAAAACAATGATATAATTATTTCTTAATTTGATTGTTTTACGTTTGGAATGGACGGGTAGCTTTATTAAGTATTTCGCAAAATTATAGTTTATTGTTACTCTATATATTTCAAGAAATTGGGGTGTCACAAGAGCCCACTGTTAGGGGCAATTCAATCGACCCTAGGGACTGGACCTTTTCTCTGGTGAAACCAACCAGAGGTGATTTGATCGGGTACAACTTCTCTTAGCCTATTTTGAGCTGATCGAAGGCATTCAAGAACATGATGTCAGCCGAACTACCATTGTCGACCAAAATCCTACGTAGCTTATAGTTGGCAATAACCATGGTGAAAACCAGGGGATCATCGTGGGGCTATTGAACTCCCTGAGCATCAAGATCTGAGAAGGTTATAACTTCCTATACTTTGTCGATTTTAATAGGCCGATCGGCTACACAAACCTCATTCGGCCCCTCGGTACTCAACCTTCTGGAATGAGACTTCCTGGATGAGTTATTTTCTCCCCCACCAGCGAACCCACCAGAGATAACTCAGACTTCCCCGGCCAAATTTCCATCATTGTCTCTTTTTGTTGGGAGAGGTCTGTCTTGTTGTCCTCTCGACTCCTCCCTATTCTGTAGACCGACCAAAAACTACTGAGTTATCTCCTCTGAATTAGTGCTTCAATTTGATCATTTAGATCGAAGCAGTCTTCTGTGTTGTGGTCGTGGTCTTTATGGAACCGACAATACTTATCTAGGTTGCGCTGGTTGGGCTGCGTCTTTAGCTTTTTCAGCCAACGCAGCTCGGGGTCATCCTTGATCTGCAAGAGCACCTGGTCGACAGGAGTATTCAGTGGAGTGTACTTCTTGAACCGACTGGTTTGTATCCAGGGCCATTTGGAATCGGCCTGACTGTGTTATTGTCGGTCAGAGTCTCAAGATGACCTCGGTCGGTCAGATTCGTCATTTTTCCTTCGATCGTTCTTGTTCCCTTGATCACCCTTCTTGCTCGATTATGTGGACCTGTCTTCTTTGGCATTCATTGCATTCTCGGCGTTCATATGCTTCTGTGTTTTAACGATGAGCTCGGCCATACTAGTCGGAGGTGTCTTTGCCAATGAGAAGAGGAATTTTGTTGGCTAAAAGCCGCCCATGAACGCCGTTAGTGTCACCTTTTTGTCAATTTCATCCACCTTTAGAGTCTCGACATTGAACAGAGTCAGGTAATGACGTAAGGTCTCGGTCTTTTCTTGCTTGACATTGAGAAGATATGTGGCCGACCTCAGATGTCGCTGACTGGGAATGAAGTGTCTCACGAAAAGTTTACTTAACTGGGTGAACGAGGTGATGGAATCACTCTTCAATTTGCTAAATCATATGCGAGCCGATCTTTTCAGAATGGTCGAGAATACTCGGCACATGATTTCATATGGGACTGCGTGCAGGTGCATGTAGACCTTGTACATTTCCAGATGGTTCAAGGGATCCTTCAGTCCATCAAAGGCCTCCATCTGAGCCATCCTGAATTTGGATGGCAAAGGCTCGACCATGACTGCTGGTGAGAATGGTAGGCCTGTCCTCTGCACCAGCTCGTCTACCACTACTGCTGTTTTTTCCTTCATGGCTTTCATCACATTGTAGAGTTAATCCTTGACTTCTTTCAGCTCAGTATCCATGGCAGTTGAAACTTCGATTCTCTCGAGCTAATTACCGCCATCGTGTTTTGGGGCCGAATTTCTGCCCCAAATATGGGTTCTGCTCTCGACTATTTCCTCATTCCCATTTGGATCGTTGCCTTCTCGCCCTCGTTGTTATCCATTCTGTAGGATATTGAGTGGTTGAGGGATGAGCGCATGTCCTCCCTCAGCAGCGGGTGCCAAAGGGGCAGAAGGAGAATGAGGCAGAAGTTTCTTCTGATCATCGAGTCTTTGGTTAATCACATGATTTTGGTAAATCAAATCCTGGATCAACTAGGTCAGGTCTTCTAACTGTTGTTCGACGCTGGGCCATCGTTGCTCCGGAGGACTGTTCCGGTGACGATTACCTTCTAAGGCCATAGATCTTGTGGCTACTATTCAAATTGCAAGCAACCTGTGGAGAGTGTGAAATGATAAATCAATTTTGCACAGACAAAACCAAATGTTGGTGCTTGAATTCGAACAGCTCATTGAGATCGGCAATGACCTGTAAAAAGTTAGAATCTAGGCACCGGTGGAGTGCCGGTCTATGATCCTCTGATACTTAAGTCAGCAGAGAGGCAGTAGAGTAGAACTATAAATTGTAAAAATAAAAGTAGAAATGCAAGACTGTATATAGAATCAGAGAAAAATAGCATACCTCTGAAGAATATAGGCGATGACAATATATAGAGTAGTGGATGCGCGAATCTCGAAGACAGTAGATACCGATCCCTGATTTGTCGCCCTGAGCGTGATACCCGGGATACGCGATAATCTGATTCCTGATTTTATCGAGCGTGATCCTCAGGATACGCGATAAGGTCTGGTACCTTATTTATCGCTGTAATGGTTACTAGAATGATCTCAGGAGAGATCGTGGGCGTTAATTACGAAACTTTCTTTATTAGCATTGGACTCAGTCGTCCTAGCTGACTGGCCGAGCGTATGATCTGACCGAGTGTGACTCTTCAGGTGTCTCTCGAGCACTCTGTAAATTGATCGGTATTCTTGACTTGATGTCATGCCCCCAGTCGGCTAAAATTATAGTTTCAATTATTTGTAGTTTCGGTTGTTTATTTCTTTTAGTCGATCGATCGATTTATAGTATTCAGTCAATCATAGTCTCGATCGGTCATATGCGATTGCTCAGTTTATACTTATCAATTGTGATGATACTCGTTTCTTTAAATGAAAATTGTGATGATGAATTTAAGTTTAGATGGAATATTGTATGATGTATTTTAGATAGAAAATTGGGTACTGCATAAATGTGTTTGATGCTGTGATGGCAACACTGCCATATGCTGTTCCTTAGAATACATTCCATTTGCAACTCCTTATGTAAAAGTGCAGTCTCCCTCATGTGCGCAGCCACTTTCTAAGATTTTTAACGAATAATTATTTTTGAGTCTATCGCCATGCAATTTTTTTTTTTTTTATGAATCTGTCATCACAAGTCTGAGTTTTTTTTTTTTTTTTTTAAGAAGTGCTTTTTCTTTTTAAAAGTGCATGTAGAAACTTTATATGGAAGCTAAAACTTCACACATAAATATTCCTTTTTAAGCTTCTCTGATATCTATCAATGGCACAACCCAGAAACCCATGTTGCTTTGTTCTTACTGTTCTTCTGGTTTCTCTCTCTCATTCCGGAGTTGTGTGTGTCAGTCATGAAACTGGTCAGTACATATCGGCAGTGGGTGACCCGGGGATGAGAAGAGATGGGCTGAGATTGGCAATAGAGGCATGGAATCAATGCAACGAAGTTGGAGAAGAAGCTCCGAACATGGGAAGTCCAAGAGCTGCCGACTGCTTTGATGTTTACAAAGCTAGTGCCCAGCCAACACTAAAAGGTCAGTTTCCTCTTCCATATACTCTTCTCTCTCTCTCTCTCTCTCCCCCTCTGTTTTACACCATTCCATCCAGAAAATGAATATTAATTTGACTTTTTTTTATGACGGAACAAATAAATCGAGAATAGACAATAGAGTAATCACACACAATACAAAAAAAATTACGTAGTTTGGCTTGTAAACCTACGTCTACGAGCAAAAATCGATAGATGAATCATTATGGGAAAAAAATACAAAGAACAAACAATAATTCGTAACTTTTACAATTCGTTCAACTCTCGAGACTGCATACGACCCTTTATCTAGAAAATCCTAGAACATAAAAGGGGTCTAAAAATATCAATATAATAAAATGGGTCAAAACAGGTCAAGTGGGTTTTGAGCGGGTTGCGAAGCTCGGCAGAGAAAACCTTACTATTTGTCCACTAATTGGGTCAAGCAGATCATGAACGAGTTATAGAAATATACGGATTAGGATTCAAGTCACCAAAATAACAGAACTTTTTGTTTTCATTTTTAATGTTCTTCAGAGGGGAAGAAGAGCTGCTCCCTTTGCGATCTACTTCCACACATACTAGTCCATAGGGTTACAGAGGAAGACAACAAGCTCGGAGTGGGGCAATCTTTCCCCGGAGGGCAACCCAAGGTGTTCTCCGACGTAGACCTATATGCTGCCGGAAAAGAACTTTATTTGGGCTCAAAGTGCCAAATTGAAGACACTCCCAGCTCCTGGCAATTCTGGATGATCATGCTTAAGAGTGGCAACATGGACACTTTGGCAGCCAAGTGCCCGGAAAATGGTCGTAAAGTCCGCCCTTACGGCCCCGACGACAGGTTCCCTTGCTTTGGCCGAGGATGCATGAACCAACCATCGATTTATCACAACTACACCACCTTGCAAGGCCCTAACAGGACTACACTCAGAGGAAGGTTTTTTGGGTCTTGGGACTTGGATGCTGATTTGAGACAAGGAATGGTGGGGAATTTGACTTGTTCTTACCATTCTGTGACCTGGAAAAAGGAACTTGGAAAGGGAAGTTGGGTTTTACATCATGTCTTGAGGACTTCAACCAAGTATCCATGGTTGATGCTTTACTTAAGATCCGACGCCACCGCTGGATTCTCCGGTGGTTACCGTTACGAAACACGAGGAATATCGAAAATCGTAAGCAAGTCCAGGCTTTTTTTTCTCTACTGACCATGTTTCTCAAAGTTCTACATCTTGTGGATGCATATTAATGTAGATTAGTCTCAGTGCATGACTATTATGATTTGGGCAGATCCCAGAATCGCCAAACTTTAAAGTGAGGTTCACCTTGAATGTGATCCAAGGAGGAGGTCTGGGAAGCCAATTCTACTTGATGGATATCGGGAGCTGTTGGAAGAACAATGGCTGGCCGTGTGATGGAAATGTGACTTCTGATGTAACCCGATACAGCGAGATGATAATAAATCCAGACACACCTGCAGGCAAGGACAGACCGAGGGGGTGGCGGGACAGAAATGACCACCATTCTTAAGTTTGGAAAAAATATATATATATTAGTATAGTATCAATCTCTAAAATCTTATTGCTTAAATCATGTGTTCATTCTCGGCTGCAGGGTGCCGACCAGATAACCTTGGACTGTGCCCACCTTACCATACATTGCCAAACGGGACCCGTGTTCATCGCAACGACACGGCTGGCTTCCCCTACGAGGCCTATCACCTGTACTGCTCCCCTGGAAATGGGGAACATCTCGAGGAGCCGAACAGTTTGTGTGATCCATTTAGCAATCCTCAGCCTCAAGAAATCTTGCAGATTCTGCCTCACCCAGTTTGGGGTGATTAT
>JAUTBS010342982.1:0-10594 GCA_032361285.1 Aequorea victoria | reverse complement strand
AAAAGAGTTTAAATTAAAAAAACAAGTGTTTTAAAAAAGAAATCACTGATTTGAAATCAAAAATAGAAGTTCTTGAAAATATAAACAAACTGACTCAACTGAATTTCAAACAGAAAATATTTTATTAAAACAAAAATCATAACTAAGTTTACTCAATGAGAGAAAAACTTAGACATGATACTTGGAACAAAATGCACCTTTAATAAAGAAGGCTTAGGATTTAATCCTCATGAAAACAAATCTGTCCATCAAAACAGATTTATTAAAGATTCACTGCCCATATCAGCCACCTGTGATTTCTGTGGAAAAGGTGGGCATGATACTCATAAATGCATCTCTAGGCTTAAAGGTAACAAACCAACAAAAATAGTTTGAATAAAGAAGGGTGATCCACCACCCAGAATTGCTAAATTACCTATTCCAAAACCTGCCAAGCCTCGGCATCTTAAAAAGAAAAAAAATTCAAAAAATCCTGCTGTCACACACAATTCTGTCAGACCTCATTTTAGATATATATACCCTTATATGCAAAATATAAATCCTTACTAACCCCTATGGACCCAAGATAGGATGGGTACCAAGATACATCACATATGATGATTTTACGGGAAGGTATGTGCAGCGATCGGTAGTTTCTCGACAGTGGCTGCTCGAGATACAAGATCGGCAATGCAAGCTTCTTTACTTGCTTGAAGCCAAAGGATGGAGGATATGTCACCTTTGGAGATAACACAAAAGGTAAAATTGTTGGTGTTTGTGACATAGGTAACTCCTCATCTCTTTGCATTAAGAATGTCTTGCTTGTCAAAGGTCTTAAGCACAACTTGCTTAGTATTAGTCAACTATGTGATAATGATTATCATGTCTCTTTTGTTGCTAATAAATGTGTTGTAAAAAGTAATTAGCATACTGTGTTTATTGCATATAGAAACCAAAATGTGTATACCATTAGCTTATAGATGATTTGTCAAATCAAAATGTGACATATTTTGTGGCTCATGATGAGCAAAGTTGGTTGTGGCATAGGAGACTAAAACATGCTAGCATGGACCTTTTGTCAAAACTCTCTAATAAGGAACTAGTTAAAGGTTTATCCAAAACTAAGTTCACTAAAAATAAAATTTGTGATGCATGCCAATTAGGAAAACAAACCAAAACATCTTTTAAAAAAAAAATAGATTTCCACAACTAAGCCCTTGGAACTTCTACATTTGGACCTTTCCGGAACAAATCGTGTGGCTAGTTTAGGTGGAAAATTATATGGTTTTGTTATTACTGATGATTTCACTCGTTTTACATGGGTGCTCATTCTTACCCACAAAAATGAAGAACATACACACTTTGCTAAGTTGTGCCGAAAACTTCAAAATGAAAAGGGTACACAATAACAAACATTAGAAGTGACCATGGTAGGAAATTTAAAAATGAAGACATCAAAAAATTTTGTGATGAACATGGTATCGCACACAATTTCTCCGCACCTAGAAACCCCTAACAAAATGGAGTTGTAGTTGAGATGATTTACAATAAAGCCTCACATACAAATGTTTCTCTCTCTCTCAAATATGATCTACAATCAAAAAAATAGAAGAGAAGAGAAGAGAATAAAATAAATTCAGAATCAAATTTGAATAAAATAGAGCATAAGCTCTTTAGCACACTAGTTTTAGGATCTTGGAGTATTTCTTTGTGTTGATCCTTTATCTTCTCTCTTGCTTGACTTCCCTTGTTTCTTCTGATTTTCAAAGATGTTATTTAAACCTTGGATGAAGAAAAGAGCCATTGGAGAAGATAAACTAGCCGTTGGAGTTCAAAAACTAGCCGTTGCGAAGTTTCAGAATTTTAATTCTCCGCGCGTTGTGTCGACACAAATTACCCTTGGTGTCCACACAAAAGAATTTGGCTGGCTTTGTGTCGACACATTCAACCTTTGTGTCGACCCTTCTTTGTGTTTTGGAACTCCAGAACTTCTGTGCTCTCGGGAACACTTTTTGTGTCGACACATTTCTTGTTTGTGTCGATCATTTCTTCAATTTTGCTGAGTCTTGAAAAGATGCTTACTGGAAGCTCGTTTGTGTCGACACTTCTTCAATTTGTGTTGACACTTTCCGCCTAAATCTGAAATAGCTGGTCTTGGATGTGTCGACCCTTTTGATCTTGTGTCGACCCTTTTTCATGCTTTTCAGTCTTCTGCTTCAGTGTCCACTGTGACATCCTTTATGTCGACACTTATTCAACTTGTGTTGACACTTTCCTTAATTTTTGAAAGTAGATGCCCACGGGAAGCTCCTTTGTGTCGACACATCTATGATTTGTGTCGGCCCTTTTCGGCCAAAAACTGAAGAGCTTGTTTTGAGTTGTTGTCAACCCTTCTTGCCTTTGTGTCGACCTTTCCTATGATTTTCAGACTCCTTCACGACCAGAGCCTATGATCATAGCCATGTTGTCGTCCTTCTTTCTTTTGGTGTCGAAACTTTTTGCTTGAACATCTTGTTAAGGTGTCAACCCTTTTACATTTGGTGTTGAACCTTTTCTCAAGCTTTTCAAGAACTTCAAAGCAGGTGCACCACTGGAAGTACTTTGTCTTTTGAGCTCAGCCCCTTTCTGATGGAATATACCATTCCAGTGTCAACACAACTCTTGTGGGTGTTGACCTTTTGCTCTTTTGCCAAACTGATCTTCTTTGGAAAGCAGCTTGTTCTTGGGAAAAGCACTCTCCAGAAGTCTTCTTCATTTCTTTTGACTTTTGCTGGAGACTTGGGCTATATAATTGACATGATTAAACCTGAAAAAGACTTTCTCATATAAAAACAAGTCATTAGTTTAATCAAGAACATTTTGCACATTAAACCCAAAGGTTTAAATCAATTATATTGTAATGTCATGAGATATATATAAAGCATAAAGACATACAAACAATAATAATTATGAACTTAATTTTCGCTAACAAACTCTTAAGATATAAGACATAAAGTTTGTTGAGTTATTACCAAATAAGGTAAAACTTAAAGGCTTGATTTACAAGATCTTTTGTGCTAATAATCTTCCAAATATATTGTTGTGATGTCAAGCATATAATGCTTAGAGTCATACAAACAAACAAGATAATTTAGATTATTTTAGCAAGCAAACTCCTTAGAGAATTAAATCAATGTGTTATTGAGTCAAAACACAATAAGCAAAAGCTTAAGGTTTGATTGAAAGTTCTTTAGGCTAACACTCCTCTTCATGTCCTGGAATGAAACGCCATAAGCTGCGAAGCCCAAAAAAAAACTTCCGAACCCAATAATTCTAACACATAATACACGGCAACAAGATATAACATAATGTGATATGCATAATGATGAAAATACTGATTCCAGACACGGATTCCTTTACGCCGAAAGGATCCAACAAAACTCAACCACCCAAAATTACAATTTTAGACATTTAAGCAGCCATAAAGTCATGATACGGTTCCCCATTTGCAAACTATGAATCGCAGTGAGCTAAGTGCTCCAACTGGCTTATAAAGGCCCCCGGCTAGAATCGATCTGAAAGACCCACCTTGTCACACCATGAGCCGTAGCAGAGTAACATACTCAACTAGCTCATGAATACCCCAAGAGCGGTGGGGTACATCCAGGTGAAGAGTTTCACTCATTGCACCCCAGAACCCCCATCCCTCATGAGTCCCTGACAAGTCTGTGTTAAATTCATTAGTTTGACACGGTGCACCAAGCAACACTGGGTGACGGGGTACAGCCAGGTAAAGAGTTTCACTTATTACACCCTGGAACTACCATCCCAAGGTTACAACATGGAAGGAAAAACCACCTACTCCATGACAAGATCAAACCCAAGTCACAACCCATGTGAACTTGTCCACAACAATAACAATATCCAACAAAATTCAACACTAGCCAAGCTAGACACACGGTGAACAACCCCACCCAAGACTCAGGCTATGCATGAGAGATGTTATAACATAAGTCCAAGATCATACAATATTTATCTCAGCCATAAATACTCGATCATAACCATGGATGATATTAAAGATAAACAAACATGACTTAAGGATAGGTGAAGTCTTAAATACATTATTTTCAACCAAACTAGAGTTTTCCGAATCTTCCACCGAGACTCATAAATACTTTAAAAATAACAAACCTTACTAAAAATTTCTGAACATTTACAGAGAGCTAGATTAAGATGTTATAAGGATCTTTCATGAAGAAACCGAGAACTGGTTGCTAACATAAAGTGATCCACAGAATGGTACAACAGAATCTATCGAAAACAAGGCATGTTTGGTAGAATCTAAATATCTCAACATATACTCAATTAAATTAACTTTTGTAAAAAGCGGATGGCACTATACTCATAGAACTTTCTCTAGATATGTGGATCATCTCAAGGGGATTTTGGTAGAGGAAGTTACAAGGGTTCAAAGTGGACTGATATTCTGCCTCTCTGTCACAGAAACTTTAAAAATGGTAAAGAGTTTCAAAAATATATTTTTGGGTCCAATACAAAATCACACACACTCAAGACATCCTAAAACACCTCTTTTAGAAACAGTTTTTAATTTGGGAATGATTAGGTTCACACGAAAATTTTGAGAAGAGAATAAAGATCACTCTGTTTTTATGAGTTCTTTGCAAAAACATACATCCAACAATTTTTCCTATTTTAACACATTCAAAATATATCCAAACATATCTCAATAACATAATACATTCATTACAAGGTCCTTAATCATTTTCTAAATTATTTGTTATTCATCTTTTGTCCTTTTAGAATTTTTCTAGAACATGATTTTAGCTTTCTATCTTTGGTTCTATGGTCTATCTTCATCTTTGTTCATTTTTGTCCATACTTCTTTTATCTTAGAGAGGATTAAAGAAGAGAATCTGATATTAGGAGAGAAATTGAGGGTTTAAGAAGTTTCTTACATATTTGTTTCTTGGTCTTAGAAGATAATCCTAACTTTAATGCTTTTCCTTTCTTTCCTTCTTCTTCTTTTCTTCTTTTCTTCTTGGTTTGGCCGATAGTCTCTTTAAGGGAGAGGAGAGAGAGTGGAGATGAGAGAAAAGGTTTGAAAAGCATGGGAAGTTGGTTCTATTTATAGGCAAAGGGTGAGATAATTTTCCAAGACTTTTTCAATTATTTAATTCTATAATTTAGTCAATTCAAGTCTTCCAATATTGATGACTTATTTTGGTCAAAAAGTCTTCTAAAAGAGGACAATGAGATGGGCTAAATAGTTTCTTGATGTGTATGAGAGTTCAAATCAAAATGATGAGATTAAGAGTTTTCTAGAAAAAGCCTTTCTTCTACTAATCTTTCTTTGGTTAGTTTTTTCCCATAATTTAGTTATTACATGTACTCTTATCTTCTTGAGGTATATTTATGTGCATAATTATCTTTCACAATTAATTAGAGTAGAAGATGAATTAAGGATTAAGTTTTAGGTTGCTTGCAAATGGGACAAATGTCACATCATCATTCTTTCTTTTATTTAAAAATGAAGACTTATGTCACATCAAGTCTCTCACATGGGGAATGAGAGAGGGCTGGCCAGCTAGGGGCTTGTTTGGCAATGGGTTTATTTTGTTATTTTATGATTTCTATAATTTAGAAATTCATGTGGGACCCATTTTGATGTTTGTATAAAGTTTGGGCCTTTTTGTGATTTCTAAGACTTAATTTTTTGATTGGGCTTTAAATTAATAAATTGGGCTTTAGAATTTAATTTAGACTCATTAATTTGATTTATGAGACTTTGGGCTTAAATTTTCATGTTGGACTCTAGCCCAAAATTCCATGTTTGGATTGTGACCTTGAAGACCAAACTTTATTCTTCAAACTTAATATTAAGATTTCTTAGGTTTAATCCATAACTTTATTTACCTAGCATCATTAAGGTTTATGAAGTTTTAATTTTAGGATTTGAACCTCTTGTAAACAATTTAAGATGAGTTTACGCCTAGGTTAGGTTTTATAAAAAAATTCGGGTCTTTACAGTTTGTGAAGAAGAAGGATGGAACATTGAGGATGTGCGTTGATTATCAGCAGCTAAATAGAGTTACGGTTAAGAACAAATATCCTTTGCCTATGATAGATGATTTATTCGACCAATTACGAGAAGCTAGTATATTTTCTAAGATCGATCTAAGATCGGGATACTACCAGTTGAAAGTGCAAGAGTCAGATGTGCTTAAGACTGCTTTTCGAACCCGATATGAGCATTACGAGTTTGAAGTAATTCCATTTGGATTGACAAACGCACTAGCTGCGTTTATGGACCTTATAAATCGAGTGTTCAGAGAATATTTTGATCAGTTTATAATTGTATTCATAGTTGACATCCTGATATATTCTCAGAGTGCGGAGGAGCATGAAGAACATTTGAAAATTGCGTTGCAAGTTTTGAGAAAGCATAAGATGTATGCCAAATTTAGTAAATATGAGTTTTGGCTAGACAGTGTGGTGTTTTTAGGGCACATTATATCCGGTGATGGGATTCAAGTAGATCTGAAGAAGGTTGAGGCTGTGATAGATTGGGAAAGACCGACCAACGTGACGGAAATACATAGTTTTTTGGGTTTGGCTGGGTACTATATGAGGTTTGTGAAGGATTTCTCTTTGATAGCAAAGCCTTTAACTCGCTTGACTTAGAAGGAGGTAAATTTGCATGGTCTGACCAATGTGAGAAAAGTTTTCAAGAGTTGAAAAAGAAATTGACAACCGCGCCAGTCTTGACAATTCCTTCAAAGAAAGGAGATTTTGTAGTTTATACCGATGTGTCACATCAAGGGTTAGGCTGTGTGCTTATGCAAGAGGGAAAGGTGATTTGCCTATGCTTCAAGGCAATTAAAAACTCACGAGCAGAACTACCCGATCCATGACCTTGAGTTGGCAGCGATTGTGTTTGCTTTTAAGTTATGGTGGCATTATTTGTATGGGGAAACTACAGAAACTTACACGGATCACCAAAGTTTGAAGTACCTTTTCACTCAAAAGGAGTTGAACCTGCGGCAACGAAGGTGGATGGAGTTGCTCAAAGACTATGATTGTACAATTAACTACCATTCGGGAAAAACTAACGTAGTTGCTGATGCCCTTAGCAGGAAATCGTCGGGAAGGATGGCACACCTACAAGGATTACAATTCGGTCTGTTCCGACAACTGCTACCCTCAAGGGTGGAGCTATCAATAAAGGCAGGGATAATCCTACTTGCGAATCTAACGCTCTGACCTTTACTGATGGACAAGATTAAAGAAGCTCAGAAAGTTGACCCTCAATTTTTGAAGCTACAATATGAAGTCATTAGAAAAATGAACAAGGACTTTGTAGTTTCGGGAGATGGAGTGCTGATGTATGGGAAACGTTTATGTGTCCCTAATGATGTTGATCTGAGGAGGGAAATTCTTGAGGAGGCTCATGGCTCGACGTATACAATGCATCTGGGGAACACGAAGATGTATTAGGATTTACGAGAAAATTATTGGTGGCATGGGATGAGGAAAGATGTGGCAGTTTTTATTTCCAAATGTTTGGTGTGTCAACAAGTAAAGATTGAACACCAGAGACCAGCAGGGTTGTTGCAATTTCTGCCGATACTGAAATGAAAATGGGAACATGTTACCATAGATTTTGTAATAGGATTACCACGATCCCCCAAAAGAAATGAAGCAATTTGGGTGATAGTCGATAGGTTGACGAAATCGGTGCATTTCTTACCTATCAAGATGACTTTCTCGATGGATAGATATGCACACTTGTACATTGACGAGATTGTCCATTTGCATAGTGTACCAGTGTTAGTGGTATCAGACAGAGATCCTAGATTTACATCAATGTTTTGGATGAGCCTACAAGAAGCAATGGAAACTGTTTTGAAATTTAGTATGGCTTTTCACCCCCAAATCAATGGACAGTCAGAAAGGACTATACAGACTTTGGAGGATATGCTCCGGGCATGTGTTTTGGATCTTTCAGGTAGCTGGGAGGATCATTTGTCCTTGGTTGAATTTGCGTACAACAATAGTTTTCAATCATCCCTAGGAATGGAGCCATATAGAGCTTTCTATGGAAGGAAATGTCGAAACCCGATCTGTTGGGATGAAGTGAGAGAAAGGAAATTGTTGGGGCCTGAGATAGTTCAGATCATTGCAAACAAGGTCAAGTTGATTCGGAAAAGATTGAAACAAGCTTAAGATAGACAGAAAAGTTATGCAAACAACCGATGACGAGACTTGAAGTTTGAAATAGGGGACCATGTGTTCCTAAAGATATCCCTATGGAAGGGTGTCATGCATTTCGGTAAGAAATGAAAGTTGAGTTCTCGTTATATTGAACCTTTTGAGATCATAAAGAGGATTGGGAGTACGACATACCAGTTAGCGCTGCCCCCAGATTTATCAAAGTTACATGATGTGTTCCATGTATTCGTGTTGAGGAAGTATATGCCCGACTCTTCGCATGTCTTATCAGTGCAACCAGTTGATTTCATGTTAGATCTATCGTACGAGGAAGAGCCAGTGTAAGTGCTAGATCGGAAGGAGCAATTATTGAGGAATAAAGTCATTTCGTTGGTAAAAGTCTTGTGGCACAACCATTTTGTGGAAGAAACTGCTTGGGAAAGAGAGGAAGAGATACGGCAGAAGTACCCACATCTCTTTGATAAGGTACCTTTAGATTTTGGAACAAAATTTCTTTAAAGAGGAGAGAATGTAACATTCCGTAATTTATTTTCTTTTAAAAAGAAAAATCTTAAGAATAATTAATATTGATTAAGCCTAAAAAGGTAATTAATAAGTTAATCTTGGTCGAATTAATTAAGTAGAATATTATAAGAATTAATTCGTAAACCTCGAATGAAGAAGGGCTTAAGTATTTTTTTAAAGCAAAGTTAAGATAAATTCCTAAAAATATGAAGAATGAAACATTTTCTACATTAAAGAATATAATTGGTTGCTTAAAGTGGAAAGCAACCAAAATATTGGTAACAATCGTTGCATTAAAGGGAAGTGACTGACAGTCCCTTGTGACTGTCCCATCATCCCTGTGCCTCCGTCAGAATCAAGGCAGAGAGTGTGAGACTCAAGAAATCTGGTCCTTCTCTCTCTTTACCGAAACCCACCTCTTTCCCCCAAATCTATGAGTTCTCTTCTATTATTGTGTACAAGATCATGAGAGAAGGTGAGTGAAGTGTTTTTGTGAGCCTGAGAAGGTGCTAGAGTTAGAGTGGCAAAGCTTTCCCACACTATAAATGGAAGAGACGAAGGAAAGAGGATAAGTGAAACAGCGTAGACCACCATTGACGTCTTCCTTCGAGATTCTTGAGGTAAAAATCGTATCTTCAACTTACAAGTATTGCACACTATGAAATAGCTCTCTTAATCGGAGTAAGAGACCCCTACCTTAGTTCTTCCTAGCTCCAAGCACATACCTTTGGTTAATCCCCATTTTTTTATCCACTGTTGGATATTTCTATTGGGAGAAATTTGGAAGTCTTGTTCTAAATCTTGGTAGGAAAAACCCTTATAAGGAGTTTTGGGGTGTTGAATTCTTAGAATATGGAGAAAATATGTTTTTGGGTGTTGTAGAGCCTTGAGAGAAGTAGAAAAACTACGTTTTCACCCCAAATAGACCCTTATTTCAGAAAATGCACAGAAAATAGATCATCAGCATTTTTGGCCATTTGACTCGACCCAGACCCTCTGTGAGTCGACTCAAAGTGTGTTGTTCTCGATAGTATTATCAGGCGAGCATGTGAGTCGACCCAAGCCTTAGGGGTGTCGACTCAATCAGAAAAAAACTCTTGGTTGTTTTAGGCGGGGACGTGAGTCGACCCATGAAGACCGTGAGTCGACTCAATTAGTGAAGCTCTCTGTTGTTTAACAGACGAGGCCGTGTGTCGACCTAAACCCCTTCGTGTGTCGACCCAAGCCAAAACCCAGCGTATATGAGTCGACCCAAGTCGCGTGCATGAGTCAAGATACCTCAGCCCATACCTCAACCCAAACCCCTCTGTGGGCACCCTGAGTTGACCCGAAGGAGAAATGAGTCGACCCAACTCAGCTTTGTGTCGACTCAAAGCATAAAATAGCTTTCTTCCCGTGATGTTTTGGAGCCTTTGAGGCCACTTTTGGCCTTAGGTTTCTTCATGAAAAACATAGCCAATGACCACATATATCTTCTGGAATTGTACCAAGAATTATTACAAAGGTTTAAATCTTTTGATTGGAATTCACCAAACTTTATGGGATTGGAAACCTCTAAGAACCCAGGGGTAAATCATGTTCCAATGGGAACTAAAAGTCTTGTGAGACCATAGGGTCAAGATAAAAGATGTTAGAAATCATATGAGTATAAAGTTGATTCTTATACATGGATTATTATGTAATTTAGGTCCCGGAAACTTAACCGGGGATGAGAGGACGCTACCTCGTGATCAAGGAGGCCGTTCGTGAAGTACTCAAGTGAAAGGTGAGAGTGACTAGCTTGTTTAAAATGAATTGTAGAAAAATTGTGGCTATCTTTAAATGTCTTGATAACATGTTTTGATGACGGTCTCATGGGTGTTTCTTAAAGCATATTTTGTTG
>JAUTBS010342871.1:0-10595 GCA_032361285.1 Aequorea victoria | reverse complement strand
TATATTTTTACATGGATTTTTTTGTAATATTACGTATATATATATATATATATATATATATATATATATGCACTTGTAATCAGATGAAGATTGATTTATTTTAATCATTATTTATAAGATATATAACAGGTGATATGTATATATATACATCTGTTTGTATAATAGGAAAATCAAGGGTGTAAAAGGGACGAACCAGAGAAGGAACAATGATGACTAATGATGATGATGGCACCAATGATGGGTGACGATGCCGACGATGGGGTTGGAAGTGTTGCTTGGTGGTTGCAGGTTCATGGGCTGCTGGGTAGCGGTTGCTGAGAGAGAAAGGTCGAGAGAAAAAGAGAGGGAGAGATCGCAAAGAGGGAGGGATAGCAGAGAGATATCAGGGATGGCGATGAGAGGACTAAGGAAAAGGATCATATTTTAAAGAGATGGTAGCAAATTTTCAGGGATCACATCCCATGATTTTATCCTTCGGATCTATCTTCTTAATTTTAAAGATATCTTGCTGTCATCACATGCACAAGGAATCTCATATTATTTTATTTTTCTATTTTGTCTCATCCTTTTCTTATATTATTATTAATATTATTCTTTTATCATTATTATTTTCAAAATATCTATTAATTTATTTAATTAAATTTTTAAATAGTTATTTTAATTTAGTAATTTATTGTTAAATTACTGGGTTTTAAAACACCCGTATATGCCTGTTACTTCTTTGGACCACTTGTCACACCCCAACTCGGGAGTATGACCGGCCGTGGACCACGAGACTCGCCCCAATGAGCCACAAAAGCCTAATCATTAACAATTAACAAAATACTAATAGATCTAAATGCAATGGGTCGATAAAGAACATTCATAACAATTAATTGTGGGTCACAAACAACTCACTAAGGTAAAAACCAAAATTGTTGTCCAGGTGACAACTCAAAATAAAATAAATCCAACTCAAATATGCAAAAAAGAAATAAATGTCCTAAGAGGTCACTAATCCTGAATCCCCTGACGCTACCGAGTCCTCTATTAGCTCCTTCACTGATAACCTGAAATGTTGAAATACAACATCAGCTCACAGCTGGTGAATAAAAAGTATACATAATAGAATACAGTTCTAAAATTAGTAATTTAAAATAATTTTAGTTGAACATAATCATGGCAAGATAAGCAGTATAAACAATGATGATAGCACAACCCATCTTTTATTTTTGTCAAAATATTCGTGTTTTGAATTATCTAGCTAAAAACCACAATATCTCGTTATCAAGGATGAGCAATCAATATATCATATCTAGACATAACAACTGTCAATATAGTAATGGTATAGCGATATGATCATAAAAAATGTGTGTGAACCATAATAATAACCTCAAGAATAGCCTTGGCATAATCATAAACAATAGTAGCCAATGCCAGCATAAATAATACTCAGGGCATCCTCGGCCCGTTGGATCTAACATCGAACTTAGATTCACCTCAGGATGACACTTGGGTGTTTTCCCTAAGACGATCTAATTTAGGTCACCAGATACACCTAGGCTATCTCTTAAACCATTGAGCAACTAGGGTCACCTCAGTCTCTAGGCCGGGTCTTTTCCCTAGCGGCCAAAGTCACCTCCGTAGAGGTCTGTCCCCTGGACTTTTATATGATCCCAAAAGAATCTCATAATTGCACCATAATATGTAATGAAAACTTTATGTTACATACAACTAAAATATATAAGCCATGAGTTTTACATGTGAATTCTATAATGGTACAATTAGAAGAACTTGCAAATATATATGTTTCTTTTTAAAATCAATTGGAAATATGGAGAATTTTCCAAAATATGTAGCATGATAAACCACTCACTTGAGGTCCAAGAAAAGAACAATGCACAATAGCAATGACAATCTACGGGTCAGACGTCACCCTGATTTATGCAAATAAAAGAAACTATTGTTAATAATTAATGCTAAACTAAACAATATTTAATTATTAAGAGAAACCCCCTGTTAACAAGTTTTGAAGTTATTTCAGATGTTAAGTTAAGTATTAGATGATTGGGAGAGTCATTAAACCAGTCCTAAAACAAAGCCTAGGCTCAGAACCAAGATAGGAGGTTTTTAGAAAGAATCTCAGCGTTGGAGTCAACCTAACAGAGCAAACTCTCAGCACAAATACCTCACACGTGAGCATGAGTAGTCCCAAAGGGGCCATGAGTCGACCCAAAGGTTGCCACTCTCAGCATCTTCAATAGAAGGCAACCATGAGTTGACCCAAGAAGCTGGTGAGTCGACGCAGGTCAGGCGCGAGCTAATACACCTAATCACCAGTCGACCAAAGAAACCATGAGTCGACCCAAGACATGCATGAGTTGACCCATACTTCACCTGAGTTGACCTAACTGAAGGCTTGAGAAAGAATTGAGACACCATCATCATGAGTCGACCCATACTTCACCTAAGTCGACCTAATTGAAGGCCTAGGAAAGAATCGAGACACCATCATCATAAGTCGACCCAAGCTTTATTATGAGTCGACCTAGAGGTGATGAATTCGAATTTTAAGGGCTTTGAGTTGACTCAAGTTCAAAGTGAGTCAACCTAAGGGCACGAACTACGAATTTTTAAGAGCGAAGTTCAATTATGGTTTTTTTTTTTTTGTGATTCCAGAAATCTTTTCTTTTTATATTGAATGACTATTTATTTTATGCATATATATATATATATATGTGTGTGTGTTTGTGTGTGCTAACAACAATTGAAAATTGGACTTTCAACCGTTAATTTTATTTTTATATAGCAGTCATGATATATATATATGTATATATATCTACGTAAACAGAGAGTGAGAGGGAGGGACGAACCAGAGTGGGGAAAAATGACAACGGTGATAGCGTGTGACGGTGAAGGATGGCGATGCCAGCGATGGTATCCGCTTTGGTGGGTCACGTCAATGGTGGTGGTGAGAGCAGACAGAGATCTGCGAGGGGTCACAGATCGAAAGGAGAAGAAAAAGTGAAGCTGGTGATGGCGTCACTGGGTCTCTGAGGGAGATAGAGCAAAAACGAGAGAGAGGTGGCAAAGAGATGAGAGATCGCAGAGAAAGATGAGATCAGGGAAAGAGGGAGAAGGCGGCATAATATAGCTAACAAACAGAATTTCAAAATCTTCAGAATCCTATCTCAATCCGAAAAATCTCTCCACTGAAAATAGTCCTTTTATTAACTGATTATGTTACCAAAATCTTCTGATTCCCAATAATCTCCACCAAATGTTATCCTTTTCTTACCAAAAACTTTATTTATTTAATTTCAGAATTTTCTATATTTTCATATTTGTTTATTTTTATCTCTATTATTATTATTTTTATTACAGAATACTTATTTATTAAATTTAATTAAGATTTTCTTTTACCAATTTATATTATTTAATAATTAGTTATACAATTTCTTTGGGTGTTACACCACTCCCCATCATCGAGCATCCGGGTAGTAGGACCTTTTGACTAGAAGTACCTCCTAGATTTGCGGAGTGTATTGGAGACAAATCCCGATGACCTCATCCAATTCCATAGCCCTTTGGACGAGGATAAGATCTTTGGCCTGGAAGAAGGATTAGACTTTGATGATAATATGACGTACACTGAGCGACCAATCATGGTAACAGAATGGGAGCAAAGGAACCAGATAGACTTGGTACCATGGTACATCAAAGTGCATTGGGTATGTTTTGGAATTCATGAGGTAACTCGGGAATTGGAGGCATTCGTGAGGCGCGACTACCCTCATCTCCTTAGGGCCTACCCATTAGTGAATGACAGTGTTTCATTTTTTTTTTAGGGGGGATTCAGTTTGAGGAATCTCCTTTTTTATTTTTATTTGAGAGATTGACCTCGTTGTATGATTGTGGCTATGTATATATGGATAGCCCCTCTTTTGTAAAAGAAAATGTTGTGTATGGGATTTGCACGTAATGAACAATCGTTGAATGAAAAGTTAATAGACTTTATGTCTTGTGAATGTTAGCTGTTAATTTCTTTGGTGTGCTTAATAAAGAACTAACATAAAAAGTCTCACAACATAATTCATTTAAATTTTAAGGATTTACACACATCATATTCATAACAGAACTATGTTAAAGAACAATATGGCCCGAAGACGAGACCGCCCCCTTCGTAATCCGACGAGGAGTTGAGACCAAAATGGTGCCGTGAATCTGCAAAATTTTACCCAAGTCTTACAAGACTTAGCAACTACATTGAACCCACCCCTATCCAAACGCAATGGGATAAATCATGGTTACTCTCAGAGTTCAAAAAGAAATGGGCCCCAGTGTTCAAGGGATAGTGAGATTCGATGGTAGCTAAGAACTAGTCCAGGGCTGTAAAGAAAATTCTAGATATGATGGAGGTACAAAATGACGCTGATAGAGTTGCTTTAGTAGTCTACCAGTTAGAAAGGGAGGCTGATCACTAGTGGTCGATGATTAAAAACACTTGGGATACGACGAACCTCACATGGGAGTAGTTTGAGAGATTGCTTCTGGATAAGTATTTTTCTGCTACCGTCAAACAAGGGAGGGTACACAAATTACTAGAACTAAAGCAATGAACGATGATTGTGATGCAGTATGTAAACAAGTTAAAGGAGTTAGTCATATATGTGATAAACATAGTACCAAATGAGGAATCTAAGGACAGGAGAGCCGAGTGGGGTTTGAAACAATGGATCTGGGAAAAACTTGTGTTCATGCAATTCCTGACATTCTCACAAGTTGTGCTGGCAGCCATAGTGGCAGAGACAGAACAAACTGACTGATAAAAAAATTTAGAATCAGAGAAAGGGGAATCAGAATCGAAGAGGGCCCTAGAGGAGTAATCGGGGAAGTACATTTCAGAAACCTTACTCCAAATTGCAACAGTAGAATCGCCAGGGAGCCGATTCAAGATTCCAACAAATAATAATGACGCAACTTCTTTTCCAGTATAACTAGCTCGACCAAAACAAATGGGAATTTCGCCAGTTGACTGGAACAAGGAATCAGGGAGTACCAATAAATCCAAACACTCAAATACTGACTGAAAAGCAAGGAGCTAAGAATCAATTCGAATATTAGCAACAAGGCTAGAACCAACGGGGAGTTGGGAAGTCCAGCTTTAAGAAGCAAGGACAAGGAACCAACCGCAGAGGTTAACATGACGAGTGTTTTCTCTGCAAGAGGAGAAAGATGAAGAGGCCGCAGTCATTGAAGGTACATTTCTCCTCTATCACTCTTGGGTACACGTGCATTTTGATTTGGGAGCATCACACTCTTTCATTTCTAGTACATGTGCTGCATCGTTAAATCTACCTTTTGAACCTTTAGCAAAACATATGTTGGTAGCATCACCGTTAGGGGTTTGGGTTCTGATAAGATTAATCTGTAAGACTTGTGAGATAGGCATTTTTAACATACGTTTATTCTGTGACCTAATAGTCATATAGATGAAAGATGATGACATGATCTTGGGTATGGAATGGATGTCTAAACACCGAGCCATGATTGATTGCTATCACAAAAGGATCACCACTTACACATTAGAGGGTGCCAATTTTTAGTTTAAGGGGAGTAGACGTGACCTCGTTCCCTGCACCACTCAAAAGATGCATTATATCAAAGGATTAGATAAAAGGATGGTGAGTTTAATCTTGAACAAGAAAGGTCGGCCAAACAACAATCTTCCTCAAGTGGTGTACGAATACACCAATGTTTTTTTAAAAGCGTTACCGGGTTTACCTCCGCACCGGGAGATAGACTTTGACATCGAGCTGCAATCGGGTACGACATCCATCTCGATGGCTCCACATCGGATGGCACCAGTAGAGTTCCAAGAACTAAAGACGCAACTACATTAATTGCTAGAGAATGGATTTATTCGACCTAGTACGTCACCATGGGGAGCACCGACTTTATTTTCCAAGAAGAAGGATAGAACTCTAAGAATTTGTATCAATTACCTTCAGTTGAACCGAGTCATGGTAAAGAACCGATATCCACTACCAATGATTGACGATTTCTTCGACTAGTTGAGAGGCTCGAGGTATTACTCAAAGATAAATCTTTGCTCTGGTTACCATCAGCTATGAGTTCAAGAAGATGATATTCAAAAGACAACATTTCATACTCGTTACGACCACTATGAGTTCGTGGTAATTCCATTTGGCTTGATTAATGCGGCGACAATATTCATGTGCCTTATGAACAAGATCTTCTCACAATACTTGGAAAAGTTCATGGTGGTATTCATTGATGATATCCTGGTGTACTCACCTTCTGAGGAGGAACACGAGAGACATTTAAGGACAGTCCTACATGTTTTGAGAGACAACTAGCTCTATATAAAAACAAGTAAGTGCGAGTTATGATTGAAGAAAGTAAAGTTCCTAGGTCATGTCGTGTCTAAGGATGGAATTTTAGTAGATCCAGCCAAGGTGGAAGTGGTGTTGAACTGGAAGCAACCCAAACCAGTTTTTGAAATCCAAAGATTCTTGGGGTTGGCTGGGTATTATAGAAGATTTATTCAAGACTTTTCAAAGTTGGTCAAACCCATGACAAGCCTAACACAGAAATGAGTGAAGTTCGAATGGGACGACGCGTGTGAGAAGTCTTTCGAAGAGCTCAAGAAGCGGTTGACGAGTGTCCCTATTATTGTTGTGCCCGAATTGTCACACCCCAATTTGGGAAAGGTGACTGGCCATGGCTATTGGGCCTTAACCCAATAAACCAAGTAAGCCTTAATCATAACAATATGCTAAAGATTCTCAATGACAATGATTTAATCAATTAAAATCTAGTATAATCAAAATGGGGTAAACAACCCATAATGTCTCAACAAGATTCTTTATTTTAATAATTCATGATAATAAATCTTTATTCAATGCGGAAGAAAAAATGCATCTCCTAGAGGTCTTATTTCTGGATCCCATAAAGCTGTCGAGTCCATCATTTATCTTCTTTCTTAATTTCCTGAAATGTTATATAATACAATGTTAGCTAAAGCTGGTGAATGAAAACATGCATATTACTATACAGTTCTAAAATAGGGAATTGAAATAGTTGTGTACATCAACATAATCATGGCATGATATATACAGTAATATCAAAAAGGGCGATCATATAACTCATCATTTAATTCTTGAAAATATATATTTCTTTTTCCATTTGGTCTCGTTGTCAACGAGTCACCAAGATATCACATCATCAGACATTAGTCTGTATCTTAATATTATATATTTTTTATTTGGTCCCGTTATCAATGAGTCAACAACATATCATATCACCAGACATTAGTCTATATCTTAATATTAAGTATTTTTCATTTGGTCCCATTATCAACGAGTCACCAAGATATCACATCATCAGACTCTAGTCTGTATCTCATTATAATATTTTTTCATTTGGTCCCGTTGTCAACAAGCCACCAATATATCACATCATCAGACATTAGTCTATGTCTTAATATTAAATATTTTTCATTTGGTCCCGTTATCAACGAGTCACCAAGATATCACATCATCAGACTCTTGTCTGCATCTTATTATAATATATTTTTTATTTGGTTCCGTTATCAACGAGTCACCAAGATATCACACCATCAGATTTTAGTCTATATCTTATTATAATATATATTTCTTTTGGTCCCGTTTTCAATGATTCACCAAAATATCACATCATAATAATGGTATATGCATCAAAACTTGTGAAACATTGGTACCATGAATTTTACAAGAGGAAAGCATTCAAACCATTTAAGTGCATTTAAAACATATGTATTTTCTTTCCAAAGTTATTTGGGGAATACGAGAATTTTATTGAAAGATACATAGCATGTAAATCCACTCACCTGATATTCAAGAAAAACTCAAAATGCAAAAGCAATAATGATATACGGATCAAACGTCACCCTGATTAATGCAATATAAGAGACTAACATTAATCATTAATGTTAAACTAAACATACTTAATTTACCAAACGAAGCCTTCCCTAATTTACAAATTTTGAAGTTTGTTTCATTTGTTAAATTGAGTATTAATTGATTTAAAGTATTTTTAAACTGTATCCAAATAGGGCCTTAGCTTAGTACCAAGATAGATAGGTTTTGGAACATTTTTTCTCATTTGAGTCGACCCAAGAAGGCCATGTGTCGACCCAAAAAAAACAAGCTCTCGGTAAAACGGCATAGCAGGCATCGACACAAAACTGTTTGGGTTGACACAAAGCTATTTGAGTCGACACAGAATGCTGGTGTGTTGACACAAAACTATTTGGGTCGACACAGAATAGTCATGTGTCTACCCAAAGCTGCTGAAATCAGTTCTAAGGGATTTGAGTTGTTAAATCCTAGGTTTCCCGCTGAAAAAGATCTATTTCGCATTTTTGGTTCGACACACGATGAGGTTGTGTCGACTCAAATCCCTTAGAACGGACTTCAGTAGCTTTAGGTCAACATAGGACTATTCTGTGTTGACTCAAACAGCTTTGTTTCGATACACCGGCATTCTGTGTCGACTCAAACAGCTTTGTGTCAACCCAAAAAGCTTTCTGTCGACTCACAGTCGCCTATTATGCCATTTTACCGAGAGACTGTTCTTTTGGGTCGACACATGGCCTTCTTGGGTCGACTCAAATGAGAAAAATTATTCTGAAACCTTCCTATCTTGGTTCTAAGCTAAGGCCCTATTTGGATGCTAGTTTAAAAACACTTTAAATCAATTAATGCTCGATTTAACACATGAAATTAATTCTAAATACTTTAAATCAATTAAACCTTTCTATTTGGGCATCAGTTTAAGGATGAATTAAATTAATTAAAGATTAATTTAACCCCAGAAACAACTTCGAATTATTAAGTGAGTTAAGGGCCCGTTTGGGTAGCTTTAATTAGTTCTTTAGCTTCTTTTATTTATCATGATTATTGTTGTATATGAGGTTGATGTAGATTTCATTGCTATTCCTTTAGAGCTTAGCTTGGACCCGAGGTGAGTGAATTACATGTTATTTATCTTTTAAATAAATCTCCGTACTTCCCCAAAATTATTTTTGAAGGAAAAACACATATGTTCTTTTTTTTAAAATTCTTTTAAATGTTATGTATGTTACATTCTTCTCTAAAATCATGGCATAAATGTTTTAAGATATAAAATAAAAAAAAATTTCTATATTGTATATGGTGCGTTCATGAGATGTGAATCTTGGGATATAGAAAAAGTTTAGGAAAAAGTCCTATTCGGAGGTGACTTTGGCTAGCTAGAGAATAGACTCGGTTTGAATCTCGTAGTGACTCTAGTTGACTCAACAGTTAAGGGACATCCCGGGTATGTTCGGTGACCTTAACTGGAATCATATAGTAAACAAACTCAGGCGCCAACCTGTGGTGACTTTATTTTGATATTTGATCCAATGGGCCAAGAGATCCCGAGTTATGATGTGACATTAATACTATGTATGCTCAAGCTGTTCCTGTAGCACTTGATTGTTTACTCTCACTCTTGTATGAGCATGTCACATTACCATATTATTATAATACTGATATAGTTATGATATGAGGACACATTTGATGTCCAATTTTGGTGACTCACCAATGGAAAGAATATATGTATTTTCAAGAATGAAATAGAAAGAAATAAAATAAAATGAGATAAACGAAGGGTTATGTGATTACCCTTTTTTTCTTATACTGTATATACCATGCCATGATATCTTAGTATATAAACTATTTGAATTCTCCATTTTAGAACTGTATTGTACCATGCATATATACATTCACCAGTTTCGACTGACGTTGTACCATAACATTTTAAGTAGCCAGTGAGAACGGATCTAGATGATGGACTGCTGCGTGGGATTCAGGAGTATAGGCATCTAGGACATGCATCTTCATTTAGCTTCCGCATTTGAATAATAAATAAATGACATTAAATTGATGGATTAATGTATGTTGATTCAGATATTGGGTTGTTTGACCCACTTTTGATGATATTAGATTTTAATTATTTAAATTCATGAAAATTAATATTTTTAAGACCTAAACTCAATCCAAAAGGAATCAAGAGCTCGCCAAAGGTCAAACAACCTGTTAGAATAATTTACATCAAGAAAATTAGTCTCAAGACTACACCTCCATACCTCCCATGGTATCACCACCAATCTAATTAATCGTACTTCTTAGAAATTATACAACTTATGCAAACCTTCATTCATCACAAGTTCAAATTTCAAAAGTAACCTACTAACATTCCGTTATTAATTACATATGTCCAATATTCAAAATAAAAGTGTTTAGCCTTATGGCCTTACATATTCAAGAGGTATACAAAATACTGGCTACAATCCAAACTTAGTTGGGATAGTCCTTATGCTAAGGGATCTTCATCGACACCTGAAATGTTTTAAACAATATGAGCCGAAGCCCAATAGGAATGAGCATATCCAAGAATAAAAATATGACATGTGATCAATGAATTGATGCATACTATTTATATATCTCACATGCATCTCAATTCAATTCTTTCACTCATTTATCAACCGAAAACTACGCAATTCGTAAGTTGCAATACAATTCAGCCAC
>JAUTBS010342870.1:2932-17796 GCA_032361285.1 Aequorea victoria | reverse complement strand
TGGTCACCTGGACCTTAAACTCAAATAGTCCTCTAGATCTTAAAAAGTTCCCTCAATTCATTCCCTCGCAACCTTAAACTCAAATGGTCTCCCAAACCTTAAATAGTTCCCTCAATTCGTTCCCTCGCGACCTTAAAATTAATTTTTCTTGCTTTGTTCCACCATGTTTGCATTGTCCTATGAACTATGCTGGTCTGATCCTTTGCGAAAGGGTACACATGCAGCTCAATGAAGTTAAAGTACAACCACCTTCATTAAGTTTTTCTTATCTTTTCCTATGTATTAGTACCATAATAAAAAATCTTGTCTTTACTTTTTGGCATTTACTCATCCCAACAAAATTAATTTTAAGGTCGCGAGGGAACGAATTGAGGGAACTATTTAAGATTTGGGAGACCATTTGAGTTTAAGGTTGCGAGGGAATGAATTGAGGGAACTTTTTAAGATCTAGGGGACCATTTGAGTTTAAGGTCCAGGTGACCATTTGAGTTCAAAGTCACAGGAGACAGTTTGAGGGGACTGTTTAGGATGTGAGGGACCATTTGAGGGAAACTATTTAGGGTCTTTGGGACCACTTGAAGGGAACCATTTAGGGTCTGGAGGACCATTTGAAGAAAACCGCTTAGGGTCTGGGGGACCATTTGAAGGAAACTATTTAGGATCTGGGAGACCATTTGATGGAACCGCTTAGGGTCTGGGGGACTATTTGACAAAAACGTTTAGGATCTGGGGGACTATTTGAGGGAACTGTTTAGGCTCTGGGAGACCATTTGAAGGAACCATTTAAGATTTGGGACCATTTGAGTTTAAGGTCCAGGTGACTATTTGAGTTCAAAGTCACAGGAGACAGTTTGAGGGGACTATTTAGGATGTGAGGGACCATTTGAGGGAAACCATTTAGAGTCTTTGGGACAACTTGAAGGGAACCATTTAGGGTCTGGAGGACCATTTGAAGAAAACCACTTAGGGTCTGGGGGACCATTTGAAGGAAACTATTTAGGATCTGGGAGACCATTTGATGGAACCGTTTAGGGTCTGGGAGACTATTTGACGGAAACGTTTAGGATCTGGGGGACTATTTGAGTGAACTGTTTAGGCTCTCGAAGACCATTTGAAGGAGCCCTATTACTTAGGCCTGCCTGTATAATCTGAGCCCGATGATGAAAGCTAGAGACACACACGTCGAATGTAGAGTTAGGAGAGTCGACGTCCGATCATCCAGAGAACCAAGATCGTCCCAAGTCTTCAAAAACCCTTTTTTTAAAAGCTAAAAACCCCTAGCCTTGTTTTAATTTCAATATACGTCCAAAAAGTTCAAAATATTTTTTTTAAAAATCCCTAACCATGTTTTAATGCCCAAATATTTTCAAAAAAATTCCTAACCAATCTTTAATCGAAAGTTCCCCCAGTACACCCTTAAGCCCAAACTTTTTTTGAAATATTTTAAATCTAAAAATGATTTCAAAAAAATTCAAAATTAGATTTAAAATAAAAAAGAATTATTTTTTAAGAGAAAATCCAAAACCCTTTTTTAAAATCAAAACATTTTTCAAAGAAAAGCCTAAAACCTTTTTTAAATCAAAAGAATTTCAAAATAATAAAATAGAAGGAGTTTTTCGGGCTTGGAACTCTTCAAAAATTGATGAATTTTCAGAATATTAGAGTTCCATAGACTTTGAACTCTTATTTTTCTGTAACTATCTCAAGAAAAGATAAAAAATAAATATAAAAGACCCGAATCATCCCAAAGATGACCAGACCGGCCAAAAACCCTCATTGGAGGCCCACAAAATGCCAGATCGGCACTCTAGGAAAGTTGAACCCCCAGTCTCGACTTTTTGACACTGTTTTGCGATTATGGCTTATCCCGACCCCCGAGACCTACCTGGAGTCCGTAATATCATCAAATGAGTTCAAGTTTGACTCTCATGACTTCTATATATAAACAAAGACTCCCTCGAGAGTCAAGGCTGGGTGCGAGAAATCTCAAGACCTCGAAACTCCTGGCTAGCCCGATTCTCACACCGATTTTCTCAAACCCTAGCTTTCCAGACTTAAGAAATTTAGAAATTTCAAAACTTATTCGAGTCTACAAGCCTTAGAAGTCACCAACCCAATGATCCCGCGACTCTAGATTCGTGACTGAAGTCTCAATGAACTTGACGTTCGGTGACGAATTCAAAAGTAAGAATATTGAAGGCGATCGACAGATCATACCGACGGATCTTCGTATCATGTTTATGAAATGTATTATTATTATTTTCTCTTTTTTTCAAATTCATATATATGATCCATGTTATAAAACTGCTAAAATGAAATTATTCTCTGAATCTCTCATATTTTTTAAAAAACATAGTTTTTCTTTAAATACGAGAAACGATTGATTGTCGGACAGTCGTTTAATCTCTTTATGATGTGATTGTCGTTTCTTTTTGGTCTATCATTTTCTTTTAGTTTCGTTTTGTTCATGTGGATTGAACATGAATATTTTGAAACTTAAGAAATACGTAGTGAATCGTTGGCCCTCGTTGTTGTAATTAATTTCTTTCAATTTTTGAGTTGTGTAAATAATAGAATAGTTGCGAGCAACGGTTCATTAGGTATTATTATGGATTCAAAATACCCACATGGTTGTTTTTATTTTTTTATGTATCTCTTTTCTATATTCGTGAATAATTGGTTTGTGGTGAATCGTCTTGTTGTGCGCTTGATCTGTCTGTAATGACGAGATGATGATAATTCTTAAATACGCGTTTGAACCTAAACAATCCCCAATGCCATAATCTTTGTCACCAAAAGGAGAATTTTTTACATTTTTATAGAAAACCAAAAATCATCCTTTAAAAAAAATAATTTTTTTGTGTAGATAATAGAAAAAACTATAAAAGATGGGATAGGTCTTGATCCTTCTCAATCTTTGGGAATTAATTTTCAACTAAAACTCTTTTTTCAAAAATAATGAACAAACCCCCTAAAGGATGGGATGAATTTTAATCTTATCAAATCTTTGAAAATTCTTTTTGAAATAAACCACCTTTGATAATAACAAACCCTAAAAAAGTGGAATAGGTTTTAACCTTTTCAAATTTTTAGGAATTCTTTTTTAATCATTAACTTCTTCTTCTTCTTCTTTTCTTATAAAAAGACCCATCCCAATTAAATCACTTTTTCTAGATAATAAAAAAGAAAAGTCATAAAAAGGAGGAAGGGACCTATTCTTTTTAAAATTTTGAAAATTTTGCTAACCCTTTTTTATTTGTCACTTTTTTCTCTTTTATTATAATTTATTTTATTTTCTTTCAAAATCCCCTAGAGGGGGCCTCCATGGCCCTTCTCAAACCTTAGGGAGATTTTTCATAAATCATTATAAAATGTAAAAATTGGTTATCACTCCCGCAGATAAGCTATCATCGCTATAGGATTCGCTATCCATCAATTGGAATAAGGATATCCCTTTCTACGGATAGGCTATTTCCATTATAATTCAGGATTATCTACTTTTTTCATAACTGGCATTCATGCATTTGGATTCAATTAGACTTAATTATAAACTAATGATTCATGAGTAAAGGCTCGTGTAATTTCCAGGCGAGGTGGGTGCCTAATTCCTTCCAACTTCTTACCTCAGCCCCTGAGCTGAGTTATTTGGTAATGAAATGGTTGGGTGTTATCTATTATGGAGTTATTCGAGGATCCGGTTCTCGGACCTTAAAATCAAGTGGCGACTCCTGTTTTAAAAGAACCTATGATTTTCTTATCCCTAGCTATGTGGGATTTTAAAAAAAAATTCAATTAGATTCGATGCAGTTTTTTTTTTTTAAATAAAACTAAACCATTGACTCGTGGGCTTCAAAATAAAAAAGTTAGTTGATCATTAATCCATGGTTCAATTGGATATACATTAGGCTCAAGGGATTTGGCGAGAGCTAGCTCATGGGAATCGGATCCTCGTGTCCCAATATCGATAAAGAAAAAAGATGATGGGCCTTTGGGTTTTCATCCGGGAATATTTTTTGGCTCACTCACAGGTGACGGCCTAAGATTATTTGATACTTAAGTCAAAGACTTAGATATAGATCTATGCAGAATTCACTAAGAATAGTAGAAGTTGTATACATTTAGAGAATGTAGGCGGTAGGTATATATAAGAATTCATGGGCACGAATCTCAGGATCTATGCTTATGGATAATCCCTTATTTATAGCTGAAACGATTGTTGGAGTTATTATAAGAGAGAAATCAGGCGTAAGTTACGGAGATACCATTATACCTTTGACCCGGCCTTGGCTACTGACTGATCGGTTACATATTCTGGCTTCGGACTAACCGAACGCATCTTCTGAGCACTTGTAGACCAATTGTTATGATTGGTTTGAGATTGAGCACCTATTCGATTATGATGTAGTCTCGTTCAATTGGAGTCTTATCCGATTTTAGTCTCGGTCGGCCATAGCCGATCGTATAGAATATACTTATCAGATGTCCCCTATTTTTGAGTTGAATGTAGTCAGCAATTGAAATATAAACTATCTATTCTAAAATGCATTTACGCATTAAATTTACTTTTCTCGAGGTGACAATTTCACATAACCCTATGCATCACTTTGCATTTAAGGCGGGTCTTTTCAAATCAAAAAAATGGCAGGCGCTTGATCTCTACTTGACAAGTGGTTTAATCCTAGTGGTCGGTTTATACCACATCGAATGGCTGAGGCTGCTCGGCCTCTAGGCCGTTGGATCTAATAGATGTATTAATGTTTGATTGTTATTCATATCCTATAAAGCTTAAGAGACGAGGGAAGGTTTCCCACTTTTTCCTCGCTTATTCTCAAAAATCCTCTCATCTTTCCCTCTCTAGCCATCGCCTTCTTCTTTAGTGAAACCTTCAACACTGCAGGCGAGATCCCTCTATTGTTATCGCCGCCAATGTCTTGCTACTTCTCCCTGATCTAGCAACATCACTTCCTAATAAATTTCTCATCTCTCGTTCCTTTTCTAGTTCTTTAAACCACTTAGATAAGAAGCTAATTTGGCCTCTTCAAGCCTAGATTCAGAGGCACTCCCCTATCCATTCTTTTCTGTGTCTTTTCCATCATTCTTCATTGATAGGATTATCTTTCACTCCCGTAATTCTTATCTCCCTCCCCCAACTGATCTCTTTGTACTTAATCACCCCTCTGTCGTAGCTATTACAAAAAAAACCTCTGTCGTCCTTAGGTTTTTTCTTCATTCCTAGAAAAGAGGCACAATGAGATTTCCTCAAAAAATTCCTTCTACTCACTATGGTCGTTCAAACTCTGAGAGAACTGTCTCGGTCCATGGTCCCTCTTTAATTTCTGTTGGAGGTCTATCCTAGGTGATGAGGGAGAGACCTCAAGCTTGGTGCTCACCTCTTTGAGAAGGGTAACTAATAGTCCACTGCTGAACGTGCCTCCTCTATCACTCGCCCCTCTGATTTAGCACGTCTTAGGATTACCTTCATGATCCTCTCCTCTATTTACCTTAGATCTCCTCTAGGTGACGAGCATGCATGCTCACCTTCTGATGGTGAGTTGTACATATATGAACACGCCTTCTATGATGGCTTGATGCTTTCTTTTCCTAGGATCGTTAGAGAACATCTCGATTTTCTAGGTTTATCCCTAGGTCAATTGATGCTTAACGATTATAGGATTCTAATCAGTGCCATCATCCTATGGGAGGAGACATCTGGTGGTCAGTACCATTTAACAGTTGATGAACTACTTCACTGCTACCAATACAAGAAAAAGCAACTTAGGTGGTACTTCTTTCAAGCCCGGTCGAAAGACCAAAAATTCAAGGATGTCTAACCTCGAACAAACACTAGAAAGAAAAAAATTATTTATCTTGGGAGAGGGTTGAGAGTTCTAGCCCAAGGAGATCATTGAACCCCACACTACTAGGATCAGAGTTCGATGAGAGAAGCCCCATACTGATGACGTATCAGCCGAGATGATGGTTGATAATGAAGTGAGAGATCAGGTTAAAGCCACTCGGGATCATCCCTCCAGATCATTCATTCATCTGGTGACTCCTCAGAAGCTGAGCTCTTGGCTTCTTAGTCCCATAACCCCTAGTGAGACTCTTTATACTTTTTCTCTTTCATTCTCCCTTTTAGTTTATGTCAACTTACTCCCTTATTATTATAATTCTAATTTTTTTATCGTGTCAATCTTAAACATGGATGTCGAAGAGGCTGAATAAGTCAGTTGCATTAAATATGCGATCTTGACTGACTGGATATATCGAGCCTCTTGTGGCCAAGCATCTAGGGAATTGGAAAAGGCAAGCTAGGCCAAGCATCTAGGGAATTGGAGAAGGCAAAGACCGATCTGAGCCAGGCTAGCAAGGGCCTGGACAAGGAGAAGAAGCTCCGATAAGAGGTAGAGGCTAGGGAAAAGGCTTTTGAGAGGAGAATGGAAGATGCCCAGACTCAAGTGCTAGACCTGACTAAGAAGCTCGGGCAGGACGAGGGTGCAAGTATCGAGAAATACAAGGCATCTAAGGAGTTCAAGTTAGAAACTGCTAATTACTAGATCAGCAGTTTCAATGCCATGAAGACTTAGGCGGTAGCTGCTTTGAAAGATATGGACTTATCTTCGTTTTTATGGAACAATGAAGAGTCTGAGGCTGAAGTCTTGGCACGTGAAGAAGGAAGTTTATCTGAGATACCCCCTCTACCCCCAGCTTAGTTTTAACTTTTTGTTGTTTACTTTTCCTTTGTAACCTCTACACTTTTTCAAATATTTTAAACAATATTTAATTAAGATGAATGGAATTACCCTTTTGACATCTTGGTACTTTCATGTTGTTTATTTATTTTCACCAAGTGTTTGACATCTCGGTCTGTAAATCTTTTAGCCTTTTAGTAGCTTTTTGGTTTTTTTAAGGAGTGGTTGGATTCTCAAGAAATCTAACCATTCTTTGATTGAGCAGACCCTCAAGTGATCTACTTGTGGAATTGTTGAAGTCTTTGAGGTCTTGGTCGGATTCTCATGCAATTTGCTCATTCTATGGCCGATCAGATCCTCACGCAAACTGGTTTTGAAATAGTTGAAGTCTATCGGATCTCGTTTAGATTCTCAACCAATCTGATCGCTTTGTTGCCGACCACATTCTCAGGTGATCTGGTTGTAGAATAGTCAAAGTCTTCTAGGTCTCGGTTAGATTCACAAGTAATCTAATTATTCTTTGGTTGAGCAGATCCTTAGGCAATCTAGTTTATAGAATGTTAAAGTCTTCTAGGCCTCGGTCAAATTCTCAAGCAATCTGATCATTCTTTGGCCGACCAAATCATTAGGTGATCTAGTTTGTAGAGTTATTGAAATCTTCTGGGTCTTGGTCTAATTCTTAAGCAATCTGATCATTCTTTGGCCGACCAAATCCTCAGGTGATCTGGTTGTAGAAATAGTTGAAATCTTGTGGGCCTCAATCAAATTCTCAAGCAATCTGTCCGTTCTTTGACCGACCTGGTTTAAAGAATTATCGAAGTCTTCATGATCTCGGTCGGATCCTCAAATAATCTGTTCATTCTTTGGTCAACTAAATCCTCGGGTGATGTAATTTATAGAATAATAGAAATCTTCATGGCCTCGGTAAGATTCTCAAGCAATTTGACCATTTTTTGGCTGACCAGATCCTCAAGCGATCTGGTTTGTAGAATCGTCGATCGTTAGGGCTTCAGTCAGATTCTCAAGCAATCTGATAGTTCTTTGGTTGACTAGGTCCTAAGGCAATTTGGTTATAGAAATAGTTGAAATCTTCTCGGTCTCGGTCAGATTCTCAAGCAATCAAATCATTCTTTGTCCGATCAGATCCCTAGGTGATCTAGTATGTAGAATTTTAATAGGAAAATATAAAATAAAGAAACACTTTGTAGAAAAATGATACTTTTATTAAATGGATTACATGCTTTTACTGATAGTACTTTCTAACATACTCTGCATTCTAAGCGTGTGGAAGACCCTTCCCATTGCGTCTTTTACTCGATTGTCTTGGGATGGTTGCGAACTTTTGACGCTTGTCACACTTCTTGACGAGTTCTTATGCATCCTTCCGTACTGTAGGCCATTAGTATCCATCCTTTAAGATCTTGCCTAATAATGCCTGACGACCTGAATGATTACCACATATCCCCTCGTGTATCTCTCATTACATAATCCAACTCTTTCTTAGAGATACAACGTAGGTATGGTACCGAAAAGCTATGTTTATAAAGAGTGTCATCGATAAGCACATACTTACATGATTGGTACCTTAACTTTCTTGTCTTAGCTCGATCAATCGAGAGTCGATTGTTCCGCAAGTAGTTGATGATGTCCTCTACCCAGCCTACACATATCTGCACTGGGTGGACCACTGTACTTTGAATTTTTTTTTTTTACTTGTGCTAAGATTGGCCAGGTATTCAATAAGTATCCCTCAACCTATCTCTTCATCAAGAGTTGATGCCAACTGAGCGAGATTGTTGGCTTTCTGGTTATTTTTCCTTAGGACACTTTCAATCAGGAACTTATTGAATTTACCTTTCAGCTCATTTATGATCTCCAGATATGCCTTCATTCGTTCTTCTTGGGTTTCAAAATCTCCATTGACTTGGCCGACCACTAGTTGATAGTCGCTGAAGATTTTGATCTGCCTTGTACCCATAGTTTGTGCCAATTTGAGCCATGCTATGATCGCTTCATACTTGACCTCATTATTTGTAGCTTTGAACCCAAAGTGCATGGTATACTCTAGAGTATCGCCTTTTAGGAAGATAAGGGCAAGACCTGCGCCACTAGAAGACTGATTTATGGACCCATCTACATTGCCTATCCATACCTATCTACTGTTAAAGTCTGACTCTGCCTCAACCTAGATCTCGATCTCTAATTGACCCTTCAGTTGCTCATCTGAATTAGGATCTTCTTTCGGTACTGTGAACTCAGCCACGAAGTCGGCCATCACCTGCACCTTTATTGTTGGTCAAGGTTGATACCGGACATCAAACTCCCCCAGCTCTATCGACCACTGCGCCAACCACCCAAAGGTATCTGGCCTTTGCAGTATCTGCCTCAAAGGCTGATCTGTTAACACGTCGATGGTGTGAGCTTGGAGGTACAGGCGTAGCCTCCATGCAGAAGTGACCATAGCAAGAGCTAACTTTTCCACCCTTGGGTACCTTGATTCTACTCCTCTGAAGGCTCGACTAACGTGGTAGATAGGCTTTTAGACTGCTGCATTATCAAGTACTAAGGTTGAGGTCACAGTTATTTCTGAGACGACTAAATAAATGAACAGTTCTTCTCTTAGCACGACTCTAGATATCAGTAGGGGAGAGGCTAGGTAAGCTTTCAAAGCGATAAACTCCTGCTCACAATCCTCGGTCCATGCAAAAGCCTTCTTGAGAACATTGAAAAAAGATATGCATCAGCTGGTTGCCTTCAAAATGAATCGATTCGGGGTTGTTATTCGTCCAGTTAACTTTTGGACTTCTTTTATGATTTTTGGGGGTTGCATCTCCAAGACTGCTCTCACATTCTTTAGATTCACTTCGATACCCCTCTAGCTAACCATAAAGCCAATGAATTTTTCCCCTAATACACTGAACGCACATTTAGTCAGTTTCAACTTCATATTGAACTTATACAATACCTGAAAAGTTTTTTTGAGATTTGTAAGATGATCACTGGCCTTCCTGCTCTTGGTCAAAATATCATTGACATAAACTTTGACTTTTCAACCAATTTGATGCTTGAACATGAGGTTCACCGGATGTTGGTATGTAACCCTAGCATTCTTGAGGCCGAATGGCATTATCTTGTAGCAGTATATTCCTTGATCAATGATAAATAACGTCTTCTCTTGATCGGCTTCATTCATGAGGATCTGGTTGTACCTTGAGAATGCATCCATAAAACTAAGAAGTTCATGCCCACTAGTTGAGTTCACCAACTGATCAATTCTTGGAAGGGAGTAGCCATCTTTCGGGCACGCTTTATTCAGATCCGTGAAGTTGACACACATCCTTCACTTTTCGTTTGATTTTTTTACCACAATGACGTTAGCTAACCAATCTTGATAGTGCACCTCTCGGATGAATCCATCCTTTATCACTTTGTCAACTTCCACTAGAATGGCTTCATTCTTTTCTCTAGTAAAAACTCTCTATTTTTGTTTGACTGGCTCATAGATCCGATCGACACAAAAATGATATGAAATTACGTCAGGGTTGATCCCTGGAATATCCTCGTGCATCCTAATGAAGACTGACATGTGCTTCTTCAAGATTGAAGGATGATCCGATCTGAACCTCCCGGTCTGGTCAAACATCGTGTATGCTTACTTTAACCATTTTCTCTGCTAGCACTCCCCTTTGGATTGTTGTCTCACCTCTTACTTTGGTTGTGTCAAGAGTCATTATTTTCCTTAGTTTTGGATCCCTAAGAGAAGTTTCATAACACTCTCTTGCTGTTATATGGTCATCTCTCAGCTATGCTTAGTAGGTCGGGTACTTGATCATCAAGTGGTAGGTTAATATTATTGCCCTTAATTGATTAGGGGATGTTCTTCCCATGATCACATTATAAGATGATAGACAGTTTACTACTAGGAAGTTGATCATTTTAGTGGTTTTCTTGGGGCTAGAGCCGACAGTGAGGGACAGCTCGATAGAGCCTAACGGCTGTACCTTCTCTCTGATAAACTCGACCATAGGTGACTTAACAGGATACAACTTGTCTCTGCCTATGTTGAGTTGATCGAAGGTATTTAAAAATAGGATATTAGTAGAATTACAATAGTCTACTAAAATCCTACATACCTTATAATTGACGATGACCATGTTGAAGACCAGGGGGATCTTCACGGCGCTGTTATACACCACGAGTATCACTGTCTGAGAAAGTGATGACTTTGTCTGTATTGGCAGCTTTTCTCGATCGGTCGGTCACATAGACACCGTGTGCCCCCTCTGTTCTTAACATCCTAGAATGAGCCCTTCTTGATGAGTTACTTTCTCCTCCCCCAGTGAACCCTCTAGATATGACCTTGACCTCTCATGCTTGATCCCCGTCTCTATCTCTATTGATTAGTAGGGTTCTGTCTTGTTGACGTCTTGGCTCTTTCCTATTCTGTCGGGCAACTAAAAACCTGCTCAACCTCCCCCTTTGAATTAATGCTTCAATTTTCTCTTTTAAGTCAAAACAGTCATCAGTGTTATGGCCGTGGTCTTTCTGGAATTGAAAGTACTTATCTTGATTCCTCTGATTAGGCAGAGTCTTCATTTTCTTCGACCGTCGGTGCTTAGGGTCATCCCTGATTTGCAACAATACTTGGTCAACCAAGGTATTAAGTGGATTATACCTTTTGAACTGACTGGCCGGTACCCGGGGTCACTTTGAGTCGGCTAATCCTTCTTCCTCCTATCATGCTTATCGGTATGGTCGTTCCTCTTTCTTGGCTTTGAGATTCTATCCTTTCCGGCATTCATAGCATCGTTAGCATTCATATGCTTCTGCACTTTGACGATGAGCTCGGCCATGCTAGTTGGGGGCGCTTTAGCTAATGAGAAGAGAAACTTTATAGGCTGCGGGCCATCTATGAATGTGGTGAGCGCAACTGTCACACCCACTCCTTAGAGGATAAATAAACCTACTTGGAGCAGTGCGACACAGGCTCACCTAGCAGAGATTTATAAAAAAGAGATAAAGGATGCACTCCACATCGCTTAGAAACATACATCATTGATAATTTAATCATTTCATGAATCAAGCATATAAGCCACAAAGGGATCCTCCATCCCCAAATACAAAAATACAAGCTTTGTCTATGCGATACTCAATCCCAACCATAACTACAAGCATGATAGCAACTTGTTCATATATTACAACCCAAAAGAAACCTATACAAAAAGGTCTTCTTCTCTCAAAAAGATTCTTCACCTGGCACTAGTGGACCGACATCTACCCCGAACTGAAATTTGTAACCAAACAATTTACCGAAGAGTGGGATTAGCATTAAAATGAAATAAGATAAAAAACATTCTTTCACAAAAAATTTGATTGAAAAGAAACTTCACAAACACTGATAAGAGCAGTTCTCATGATTCACAAACATTCCTACTTGAAGCACATTTTCCAAAGAAGCTGAATAAACTCATCGTCAAAGTGTTATATTTTCACAAGCATTATATAACACAAAACACCCAACTCACACTTTACATTGTCCAAGTAATCATTTAACCTCACGATCGGGAGTTTCGACGGTACCGTAATCTCATTCACGACACACTTAGATAGAGTGGCGGATATGAGGGGCACTCTTTAAACACAAGTAGGAGGTGCATCTCACACCCATAAAGGGCAAAGCCATTAAGGCTACAACTCGGGCAAGCCCGCAACAACACCCATAAAGGGCAAAGGCCTTTAAGGCTACTGTAAAATCTGGTATATATATTTTTTTTAAAACAAATTATTAAAAATAAAATAATTAATTAATTAATTAAAAAAAATTAACGAATTAAAAATATAATTAATTAAACTAACGAAAAGATTCTGAAACTTTAAATATGTTATTATTAATTGAATAAGGAAAGAATGGGACAAATCATGAAATAAAATAAAAGAGGATTCCTTAATCATGTGGTTAACAGTTGGTGGTTGGTTTTTAGGAAGATAAGTCCAAAGAGGGAATGTTGTAATCCCTGAAATTTTGGCTATGATCCCTTATAAAAAGGAAGTCCATCCCTTGCAGAGACCCAATCTCTCTGTAATTCCCTTCTCTCTATGCTCAGCTGCTCTCTCCCCCTCTCTGTAAACGGCTGCTATCACTAGCAGCCACCACCGCGAGCACCACCCACACCATCACCAGTGTAGGGGTCAACACCAATGAGCAACGCTATCATCATCATCATCGTCCTAACTTTCCTATCTCGGGTTAGTTTCCCTCACCCCTATTTTCATACACACATAGTAAAATATATATATATATATATGCATAACCAATATTATATAATTAAACCTCTGTAAAAGGACTCCATCTTTAATGGTGGTGCTTGTAGACATATGAAGATATCACATGCATAAATCAAAATAAAGAAAAGACCCATAAACATATTGATATATATATATATAACAGTGATATATATATATATACATAATAGTGATTATATAAAACCATGTATAGATATAATTACACATCACTAAAAAGGGCATATATATAGGTATATCACTCGGTTTTATGATAAAATAAATAGTAATAATAAACCATGAAGAAAAAGAATCAAAAGGACCCTGGAATCAGAGATTTTAGCCATTGAAATCTCTGGTGCGAAGCTTTGGGTCGACTCATATGTGGGATGAGTCGACTCACGTTCCCTGGAGCTGTGTTCCGTCGCCAGTGAGTTGACTCACATGAAGGGTGAGTCGGCTCATGAGGTCAAGACCTCGGTTGTTTAGCAACCTGCTACCTAGGGTCGACTTATGGACCATTTGAGTCAACCCATGATTGTCTGCCTTACCTTGGGTCGACTCACTCACACATTGGGTCGACTCATGACCTATTTTGGTCGACTAAAGAGGAGCCATCTCGTATCACTCTGCCTTGGGTTGACTCACCCTGCCTTTGGGTCGACTCACAGTCACTTATCATGTTTTATGCCATGGGTTCTTACCTTTGAGTCGACTCACTACCTCTTGGGGTCAACTCACAGTGCCTTTTTCTGCCTTGGGGTCGACACATGCCTTCACTACATCGACACATAGTGACTTGGGCAACTTGAGTTGACTCACAAACCATTTGAGTCAACTCACAGTGACCTTTTACCATGATTTTTCACCTTAGGTCGACACACAGCCTTTGCTGTGTCGACTCATTGTCACCTAAGAGACTTGGGTTGACTCACAGACCCTTTTAGTCGACTCACAGTCACCTGTTAGTGTGATTCTGAAACCTTTTTCCTTTGAGTCGACACACGGCCTTGCTGTGTTGACTTATGGTCGCCTGTGGTGACTTTTTGACCTTGAACCCCTCTGTTGTGTCAACTCACCTGTCATCTGGGTCGACTCATAAAACTAAAATTTTTAGAAAATAATCTAAGTGTTAATCCTAAAGCTTAGGCTCTGTTTGGACATCAATTTAATAATAAAATTAATTAATTAATGATTAAATTAATACCAGAACCAAAAGTTAAAACTTATAAATGGGGAAATAGTCCGTTTGGTAGCTATAAATAGTTTATTAGTTTTACTTATGGATTATGATGTATTGCATTACATAATCAGGGTGACGAGGATTCCTACAGTTGCCTTGCTTTTTCATTGAGCTTGTATTAGACGTCATGTGAGTGGATTGTCATGTTATGTATCTTTTAATAAAATTCTCGTATTCTCCAAACTAATTTGACAGGAAAATGTATATGTTTAAATGCTTTGGATGAAACTGTTATGTTATTCTCTTATTACAATCATGGTAAAAATATTTTATGATATACAAAGATTTTCTTATCTATTATAGAGTGATTATGTGACTTTTCTGTTGGGACCATGTGAAAAGTCTAGGGGATAGGCCTTACGAGGTGACTCTGGCCAACTAGGGAATAGACCCGGCCCGGAGACTTGAGTGACCCTAGTTGCTCAACGGTTTAAGGGATATTCTGGAGGTGTCCGGTGACCTGAGACTGGATCGTCTTAGAAAAAAGGCCCATGCACCACCCTGTGGTTACTCTATGTTCGATTTAGATCTAATGGGCCGAGGCTACCCGAGTATTATGATTTCTGGCACTTGCACTCAGGCTGTTCATGTGGTTGTTGTTGATGATTTTTTACACACATATTGATGATCATATCGCTAGTCCATTATTA